>LOEQ01010977.1:61073-73701 GCA_001685075.1 Bramus lutescens
GAATTTCCTGAGAAACCACCACACTGATTTCCAAGGTGGTTGCACAAGTTTGCACCCCCCCCCAAAAAAAAGAAAGATTCTAGTCATTTCGGTTTGCATGAGCACTATGTCAAGTAAACTGTGTCTATATGCTTCATGTCATTTTTGTTCTTCGTACACTTTATTGACTAACAATGGCAGCCATGTTCACCCTGGTCTTTTACTTTCTATTCATTAAAATGGAAAGCTTCAGGAGCAACAGCAATCTGACATCGTCTATAGTATGTAAAAACAAAAACTGTTCCATCTCTTAATGAATCATCAAAATTCAGTAATGAATCCATTCAGAAAAGAAGGCCTTGTTTTGTGTCAAGCTAATGAAAGAGCAGGGTGGGACAGCTTCAAGTCCTCTCACTATATTTGGGCTTTATTCCTTAAAATTATTCTAAGTAATGATTACAGAGAATTTTGTCTGATGTACGGATTTCGGAGACATGAATTTCTTTGAATAAAAATAAAACTGAGAGTGACTAAAATCTTTTTAAAACAGAACAGTTACATAGGCTCAGCTTTGTGGTCTGTACATCTATAGATCTAGCATTAAGTTCCTTTTAATAATAGATTTGTACTGTTTGAACAACTACAATAAGAAAGGCACTAGAATGCTAGTATTAAATGGTTAAATTAATCCTGGATTTTAAGAAAAATTGATAATTAAAAGTAAAGTCAATACGTTAAGAAAAAGTCACAAACAAGAAGCCTAATGTAATATATAGGATGTGGTATATGAACTAGGAAAAAGGCAGACTGATCTCAACATGTCAGTCCAGATAAGGACTAGATTTAGAAAGGAGTAAGTAGCATGACTCAAAACTGGATTGCCACACTTGTGAGAATCAGTAAAACTTTGCTTTGACAGGATCAGAAATGAAAGGTAACATACGTATCTTTTCCTATGGAGGATACAGACAGAATTGGAGACATAATGTAATAAAGAAAAAAGCAAAAGGCCACCCACCAGAGAAGATGAAGCTGAGCTGTTTCTCCAACACTCTGAACAATAAACATTTACACATCAAGAGGGCAACACCCAAGTCAGTATCAGAGACAGAATGAGGTTGATAGATGTTTAGGGACATCAGAAAATTGAAGATACCCAAATATGACAGAATGAGGTCAACTAATATTTGGAGAGCAAATAACTAGAGTTGTCCAAATTAGGAATCAATGTATTTTGTCAGTAGGCTGTTCTGTCATTGCTGTAAACCCTCCACTGTCAGGAAAAAAAAAAGATGCATTAGTAGAAACGTTTGAAATACAAAGAGAAGGAAAACTTGATAATAGGAAAAGCAGGTGCTTGTATGAACTAAAGAATATCAAGGGCAGTGACAAGATGGCCCATCAGTCCTCACTGCAGTGCTCTGCTGGTGGCCAATATGCCAAGGGGACACAGTAGAGACTTCCCTGCCCATAACGAAAGAAGCTACAGGCGAGAATTTGTGACATCACTGGAATTTCGCCTGTACTCAGGGAGAAAGAACATGGGGCATAATTTTCTTCCTTGTATTTCCTTTGTCCCCTCTCCTCTGTCCTTTGTGGCTGCTCCTTCTCTTGCTTGCTCTTTTGCATTCTTCTTTCCTCTCTTCCATTCACTGATCCCATCTTTGTCTTCTTTTTCAAAGGAAAATAGAAATGAGTGGCTTTACTTTATTTTCAGGAAGAAATACAATAAAGAATGATGACAGTGAATTTGATTTAACATTTTCTTTCTTTAAGATTGACTTGAAAATTGCATATTTTCACTTAATGTCTTAAGTTTTCTATATAATTTTATCCTGGAAAATATGATAATGGAAAATGATTTATATTCAAATTGCTCCATACTTTTATTGGCATTTACATCAATCTTGACGTTGTCATTTGAACCTATTATAGAGTCTTGATAGGATGTTTTGGACAAAATGACTTATAAAAATTTGAGATGAGAAATAGGATTTCTAGCCTTAGGTATTATATGGATCTAGAGTAGACTTGATTAATATATTAAATAAAATTATACACACACACACTAAATAAATAAAAGTAATATAAATACCGTTTAAAGTTTTTGGTAAAATGTTTATCATGAAGTGTTATTTTTAGGAGAACACTAATAGGAAGCTATTTTATTATTTGTAAAGTGATCCCTTGAGAATAGAGCAGGAAGGTAAATTTTCTGTACATTATCCAAGATGTCTCAATTGCTGAAACTAATGAATTAATGAATGAAAAATGTGAGCTATTTTGGCATGGTGACTTCCTCTCAATTTTTTTCTTACATTAATTGAAGCCTTGGCATTGCAGCAAATATATCTTTTCTTTATTAATCCAAATAGAAACAGAGTACACTGAGGCTAGAGAGATGCTTTAGTGAATGTCTTGCCTGACAAGAGGGCCACCGGAGTTTGCATCCTCAGAACCCATGTGAATCTGAGTACACAAGCACTCATGTGTCATCTGCTCAATAAAATTAATTTAAAAAAGTGATGATGTATTTAGGAAATACTGGAGGATTGATGTTAGAATGTAAGACCTAAAGTCAGAAACAAATTAAAAAAGGAACAAATGCCAGGTGAAGGTAAGAGCAGGCACTCAAAAATCTGGAGAAATGATATAATAACTGATGAAGATAATATCCATCAGTGCAAATGTAGGCATATTAAATATGTAGATAATTTCAAATATCTACTTAGGATGAAATTCAAGCATCTCAGATGCACAGTTCATGATTGAGGAGATTCTCTTATATTAAACAGACTTAAAAACAATATTTGGAGCCAGGTGGTGCTGGTGCATGCCTTTGATCCCAGCACTCGGGAGGCAGAGAGGCAGGAGGATCGCTGTGAGTTCGAGGCCAGCCTGGTCTACAAGAACTAGTTCCAGGTAAGACAACAAAGTGACACAGAGAAACCCTGTCTCGAAAAACAAAACAAAAACAACAACAAAAAGCAATGTTTGGGCTCCCTTTTCCTACACTAGTTACGAAAATCAGGCTGTTCACAAAGCTTACTCTTGAAGAAGACACTCTACCCCCAGTCATTAAATAGCAATAACCTAGAGAGCTACAGGCGTCTCATTAACACATCAAGGCCAGCTTTCCATCAAGAGACTCATAGACTGTGCTGGTAAATGTTGTCTAAATGAGGAAGAAGTGAACTGTTCACATGAATTATGTTTCTATGGGGTCATCAAAATAGAATTAGTCATGTTGATAGATTTATTATAAAACTCTTAAGTAAACTACTAAAGTTCTGTAAACATTTCATTTTATTTAAAGAAAAATAACTTAAAACAGTACCCTAGCCTTCCTGCTAAGCCATCTTATTAGCTCCCAAAGTTGGAATTTTAATAGTGCAAAATCTCTCTATTTCGTTGAAATCAACAAAACATGCATTTTATAGATTTTTTCCAACTCACCAATAATATACAATCTTGTCTTTAATAGATGCATAAAATTATTTATTTCTAAGTAGGCAAATTTATTTTATAAATAAATTGTTAAAATCTTACATTGAAGGCAAAAGAACTAACTTGAAACATCTTATTCTACAGCTAATCGATTTACTACTTTTCTTTAGTAATTTAATAAAAAAAACTGACAGCAAAAGATTAACTTGCAATTTTTATCTCTAAGTTGTTCCTGAGTTTATAATTAATGAGCCTAAAGAAACAAACCTGTTTTGTTTTGCAGTAGCAGTTGAGGTGTGAGCTATTAAAACGTGAACAATCAATCATTTAATTTATCATCTTTCTCACATTATGTTCCATAGATCACCAATGTGAAATCTTTTCATTCAGGCCTTAGCAAATATTTATTGAATGATGCAGAGAATGAATCTGAGTATTTAGAGGGGATATGCATCAATGTCAAAACTCCCTCAGCCATGTCCAATTGTCCCGAGTCCTCAACAATACTCAATTCATTCCTCTTAAAGACATCCATTTCAATAAAATCAGAACTTTATGCTGCTCAACAAACTTGATGGCTGGGTGTGTTATCTTTCCCATTCCCATTTAGTTATTAACAGTTGATTCATCTCTATGCATACAATTCACAGATTAATAAGTGAAAAGGCTTCCATTAATAATTAATGACATTTTCTTTATTTGCCAAATACTGAAACTCAATGAGCTGAAAACTTTTCCTAATCTTTTTAAACACTATAGAGCATAATTCTCTGTGAGTTCCATTATCTTGTATTCCTATGATATTTTAAAGCTACATGCATCTTGTCAAAATATTTTGAATAGGCTAATCAAATTCATCCAAATTTCATTAAGTCTCCACTTAAAAAAAAAAGCTGGGTAGGATACAGAAATGGAACATGTTATTTTTTCTTCTCCTCAGGAATTTCATTAAGGAGCATGTGCTGGTTTACTGCTTGTGTTCACTAATGTTCAGCCAGTGGTTCCGTCGTTCTTACCTTCTGCCAGCATCGCTCTTGGACCTGGAGAAGGAGGGCCGTGAAAGTTGACACAGGTGTTCCCGTTATTGTTTTATTGTCCTTGCACTGAACCACAAAAATTCAAAAAAAAAATCCAAAGGACAGATAATGCAAAGTTTAACAATGAATAGCTATTTTAGTTTGAAACATGAGGGTATTTTTTTTTAAAAAAATAAAATGTATTTGGAATTAAATTTCTTTGTATAGTCATAATATTTGCATGTTATGATCGCACAGCTAAATGATGAATCTGTGTCAGTTTAAATCAACAATAAACTAATTTAGCTTTTTAGGTTTCTATCTTGGACTAAGAAGAGCTCTGGAAGTTTCTGTTCTCAAAATGACCATTTTTTTGATTCATCAAGTATTATCAGAACCTCATAAATGATTTTCATATGCAAGGGAAAATACTGGTTTGTGATTTTAAAAGTCTCACTGTAGCAAACTTCCAGAAAACACATGCAAATGACAAGTTTTAGTGCTCGTCGGCTCTTAGGAAAATTCCCTTGCCCGTTCATTCTGTCACTCTTCTGGAGAAGTTTCTTATGTGATTTTCTCTCTCTTCAAAAGCTCCTTTAAGCTTCCATGAGCAAGTGAAAGTTTTCTTTCCTGTCTTTCTGAAGAAAAGCTGATGTGAATATAAACGACGCTTCCCAAGCATCCATCACCTCTACAGGGGCAGCTATGAGCCTCATTTTCTTCCATTGTCATAAATGAATGGCTTCTGTTTCTAGCTATGGTCTATCAACTTGCTCATGAGAATCCGATCCTCTTGTGCCTACTATAGCGTATTACACCAATAACATTGATTTTAATCATGAATGCTTATCTTTAAAATAAGTGCATAGACCCTGTTCTCTCTAGCACGTTTCCCTCTGGCCATTTTCCCTTTTCCTTTCCCATAGGGCAAACTGCTCAAGAGCCTTGCCTACAATTGATAATGATTTCTTTCTCTCTGTCTGGGCTAAACTGACGTAAGTGGAATTTCATTTCAAATTTCCTAAAAATGCATCCTTGCACAAGCAATAATACTTTCGTAGGTGTGCTACATTCACCAGTAGCAACTGCATCCACATATTTGTAGAGACTCAACCATCTTTACACTCTCTTCTTTGCCACATGGTCTACCCTATAGCAAACTGGTTATCTTTCCTCTCACATTGTATTCACAATTTAGCTACCTTCAGTATACCCACACTGCCCAGCCTGCATCAAGCTAGTATCACCATTTAATTTATCCTGTAAAATGATTTACCACTGTAAGATATTTCCGCTATCAATGAGTTTTCACGTTCTCTGTGAGTTAGTATCCTCAGTCTTTTATGATAGACATGCCATGATATTTTATTATTATTTACTCAATATTACTTTGATTAATAATAAATTTTCACCTATTTGGGTGTTTTCTAGTTGCATATTTTATTTAAGGGAACACTTGTTTAACCTTGCTTGCATTTCAATGTTTTATATTTTCTAACTTATTCAAAGACTTTTTTTTTCAATATAGGGTTTTTTTTTTTTTTAAAGAGCTTTGGAGCCTGTTTTGGAAGTCACTTTATAGACCAGCTGGCCTCAAACTCACAGAGATCTGCCTGTCTCCACCTCCGGAGTGCTTGGATTCAAGGCACGCATCAACATTGCCTGGCTATGGAAAAATTTTATAAATTCAAGTTATAAAATTTGTTGTTTACATGAGTGGATTTAGTTTTCATTACGACAATTATCTTTTTTCAGTAGTGGTAGGCTTTCCCTTTGGTAGTCAAATTTACAAGCAGTTATTGCATCTACCTTGTTTCTCATGAGTTTCAGTTATTTAACCATCAGGTCCTCACATCCTCAGAACAAGTGCCTTACAGACTGCATCACCCTTCCATTCCTGCAAAGGCTTTTTTTCCCCATCAAAATATCGGGTTATGAAGATGAGTGCAGCCTGGCTCTCTCATATTCTATTGGCTATATCAGGAATGTCATACCTTCCAATATGCATATTTATTCTGCTCTGGTGTTTGGATATGCTTGACAAGACCTGTGAAGATGGAGTTCACTATAATCCCTGGTAACTTTGGAAGGAGTAAAACAAATATAAAGAGCATTACTTGCTAAAGATCAAAAGGAGTAAAATTTTTTAAAGGCTGAAATTTGATCCTAGACAAACTGACTCCAAATGCCAGATGGCTCTGACCTACATTTTACAGCCTTCTTTGAGTACCGTTCATTGGCATACTTTTTCAATACACTATTAGAAATAACATAAATGCCACGGGATAGAGAAAAAAATATTTTCAACTATCTTTCTGAAGTGGGAAAACCACCAAGAGAAGACGTCACTGAGAAAGGGTGCTGTAATCTTTAGATACTGACAAAGACACGTGAGACCTCATGATCCTGAAGATGTTAGCAACACATCCTGAAATCGAGAGAGCGCTGTAAACTTGGTTTGTATTCCACTACACACAGTCTAGCATGGCTTTATTTTATTGCTTTTATTTTTTGCTAGAGGCATTTAAACCTAAAATGAAAAAAATGTGATGATGACAGATGACCAATACTAAGGGGACTGTATCTACCCTTGGGGCTTATACCAAATGTGGTGGTTGTAGAGGGAGATCTTATTCATCCTTTGTGTGCCATGAATGTAGAATCCTTGAAATTATAACTTCAGGAGATTCAGTATCAGAACCAGTCTTTGTTATGTCTTTGTCAGTAAGTTCTTAAGAAAACAAATACAAATGAAATACATCCACTGTGTTTCAGAGGCAGTTGATGTAGGTGGCACTGGGCTGTGGTGCTCACTGCTGGGGTCTGTTGTGCCTTCCAAGAGTTCTAATCATTCATTCCTCAAAAGAAATGTCAAGCTGCTCCTGCTGTCAAGAGAGCAGATGCTCCACTGACGTCTTTGAGGAAGTGACTAGAAAGTGGATGCCAAACACAGAATAGAATTCTTTCTCTTATTCCAAAATTTCACGTTTGCTCTGTCCTGGTGTGAGGTTATCAGCCCCAAACATCCGTGGGGGTAATGTCTCCAGCTGGGAGCAGTGCAAACATATGACATAGAGTGTCTCAGTTTCTTCTCTTGATGCTACGATAGAGGATGCTGACAAAATCCAATCATGGGAGAAAAGGTTGATTTTGGTTCAAACTTCAAAGGTACAGCAGATCACGAGGCAAAGCAGCAGGAGTCACATGACATCCATAGCCAGGCAATCAAAAAGCAAGGCATGCTTGGGCTCTGCTCCCCTTCCACTATTTATACAGTCCAAGATTTAAACCTAGAACATGTTAGTGCCTACTGGTAGTGTAGCTCTTTACACATCAATCACCGTAATCAACAAGATACCTCACAAGCATGTCTGGAAGCTAAATAATTTCTCATAGTTATATCTGGGACCTGTCTCCTAGGGGACTCTAGAACTAGTGAAGATGACAAGTAACCCTAACCATCATGTGGGGGCTCCAGAAAACTTTTTGCCTCTTTTGTGTTATTCTTCTGACCCCAGCAGAAGTACTGATTGCTGTCCACTTTATTGATTTGAAACAGAGCCTACCTAGTTTGCAAACATAGCCTTGGTTCCGTATCTTGGCTTCCCTAGTGTTGGGATTACAGGAGGCTGCCATACCTTCATGCCTCTTACTTCGCTTCTGAGAATCTGAACTCTGGTCTTCATGGTTACACAAGAAGTATTTTATCCATTGAACTACAAGCCCGTTTCTCTTTCTGCACTTTAAGGTTGACAACAAACTTTATTGTATTATCAGTTTGATTATTCTTTGATTTTTATTATTTATTTTCTATCATGAGAAAGGCTCTCTATAAAATATAAATCTTAAAAAGAACAAAGCAGAAAAAATAAGACACAGGAATTTTGTTTAACATGTGTAGGTAGAAAGAAGATGCAATGATGGCTAATGTGCTTAGCTTGTCAGAACTGAGAATCATGTAGGAAACAAACATCTGGGAATGTTTGTGTGCACACACTTACAAACATAAATGCACAGGTGCACATTGTTCATACAATTATACATTCACGGTAAAATTAAATGTAGAAAGGCAGGGTAACCTGTTCTAAAAGCAACACATGTCTAATAAATTCTAAGTAGAAGCCTGGCCTAAGACAAAGATCTTTTCAACAAATCAAGGACTGGAAATATTGGACGAGAGTTTATGGTAGTGTAAACCTTTAGTCCCAGCACTCGGTAAAGAGATGCAAGTGGATTGCATTGATTTGAGGTCAGTCTGGTCCGTATAGTGAGTTCTGGGACAATCAGAGCTGCATAATAGATAGATTGACCAAGTCTCAAAGAAAGAATTAGTTACAAATTTGTGTGTATGTGTGTGTGTGTGTGTGTGTGTGTGTGTGAAGGCTGTGCAAAGTATACAGTGCTGAAACAATAGGAGTTTCCTTAATACATGAAGAGTAAAATTGTCACTATATATATAGCTAAAAACATTTTCTCATTTTATTCTTTTTTAAGAGATCAGAGTTTATCACGCAAGAGAAAGGAATATCCATGCCTTTTGAAGTTTATATTAGATGTAAAGTGTGAGATATTAGTAGGGTGAAAGAGAAGCATGCTGCTTCAATACTAGTCTCATAATCTATGCAAACATAGATGATAAACTCAAGTTCAATTATCAATTGGGGAAGCCCTAAAAAAAAGATGATGGTGATTTATGAGCCAATAAAAAATTATGAAATACTACAAGTAGGATCAAATAAGGAGAAAGACAAATATAAAATAAAGAAAAAGATGGAACAAGGAACAAAAGCTGTGGGTCTAGTAATTACCTTCAACAGCAATCACAATTATAAAAACATTCAAAAAAGAAAAAGGAAAAACTTCCAAAGTACCAAAGTATGTAAGGAATGGGAACACAACTCTAAGTTATTTTAATGTAAATATGTAAATTCATACATCTTCAATGTTAAAAAATGAAAAATAGATGCACCATGGAAACAGCAGCCATAAAAAAGAAACTGCTGTGTACAATAATATTGGATAAAGCAAACTTTATGACAAGGAAGATTTCCATAAATGTGCTATTATCTGAGGACAATGAAGGACCAAATTCTCAGGAATGCAGAATGCACTATGTGAAGACTATGTGAACAAAGCAAAAGCTGAAGGAGATAAGCAAATATAGAGTCATGTCTGAACATTTACACTTTCAACTTTTCACTGGTTTGAAAAGTGAGAAAATCTGAACTGCATGGACTTATAATAGTCCCAGCAAAACACTACTTCGCATACAACAATGTATGTAAATGGCTGACACATTATTTTCACTTTATATAGAACATTGCTAAGATTAATTCATGCTAGGCCATAAAATATGCCTTTGAAAATTTAAGAATTAATGTTTTTACAACTCCTCTGCTGTAAGTGAATGAACTTAAAAAAAAAAAGTCCCAAGATTTTTCGAACATTGTAAAACTAAAGAAAACATTATTAAATGGTTCCTAGATCAAAGGATGCATTTTAAGAGAGATTGTGAAATAGATTAAATTGGACATAGTAACAATCATACACAAACATGATTTTCATAAAAATTAGAGGGGATATTTTAGACATTCTGTAAGGCTAAGAAATAACCACAACTACAAGGAATTGAAGTACTGAAAGGTATCACACGATCATGGATGGGAAGACTGATTCAATGTTGTTCGGTCATACATCATGCATACTGCTCAAAGTGAACTGCAGATTCAATGGAAAGCCAATGATATTCTCCATAAAACTGAAACAAAATGTCCTTAAATTTGCATAGAACTATACAACACACACATGCTCACACACATTCTCACACATTTACATGCACACACAAGCCCCAAATGCTAAAGCAAAGTCGAGGATAAAGCATAGCATAAGAGACGAAAGCATAAGATACTGTGCTACCTATGTGAAATCATACTATAAAACCCTATAATCCAAACAGCATAATACTGGCATTAAAATCTATATGAAAGAGAACATAAAGCCTAAAAATCAAACAGTGGATTTATAGCCAGCAGATTTTTCTACTGAGTTTTAACACAGTTGTTAAAATACAGCCTTCTGTTAAAGGTGTTGAAGAAATTTGATAGACACAAACATGATAGGAACCAGGGCACCTATTTTTGCCAATTCAAAAAACTCTAATGGATTTAAGAATTAAGTAAAATCCCAGGTACAGGAACGGATAGAGAAAAACAAGGAGCATTGGAAAACCGAAACAAGCAACTTTTTAAAGAGGACCCCTAAAAATAAAGTAGACAAAAGCAAAAACAGACAGATGGGATTATACTAAACCAAAAAAAAAATCTTCTTCATGGGAAGGAAAAAATCAACATCCTAAGGAGGCAGCCAATAGATTGGAAAGAAAATATTTGCCAACTAAACATCTGAGAAGGATCTGATATAGGAAATGTCTGGAATTCAAAAATTCAATAGTATCAATAACTTCAAAAAGTGCATTGGAGAATGGTCAAAGGCCTAACTTGATATTTTTCTGATGATGTGTACATTGTGAGAAGGTATATAAAGAATGCTCAAGTCACTAAGTATTATGGAAAGGCAACAAATCCAAATGAACAATGACAGAAGTTGACAAGGGTGAAGAAAAAGACAGTCTCTGTCACTGTTGTGAGTCTGTAGATCAGTGCAGCCATTACGGAAACCAGTGAGAGTGATCCTAAAGAAAAAGGAACAAAACTACCACCACCAACAACAACAACAATAACAAAAAACCCATAAAATCCAACAGTCTTGAAATTAGATTGAAGATAAAATTTTCCAACCAATGATGTAGAATTAACAGTAATCGATATAAGTAAGAAAACCTAATCTTGATCAATACCATGCATGACTCGAACCACTAACCAGAGTCAATTTTAGAACATTCATAGAGATACTAAAATAAGTTTATGGCGATCAAATTTCGAGAATGGAAGAAAAAAGAAAGACTGTATCCATGACATTGGCAAGAGGAAATTTTTCTTATAGGAGGGAATAGAACATGCTAGTCAGAAAATAAAATTATGGTTTAATGAATTCATTGAAAGAACAATAAAAAACTAAACTAAAGTCAATCCATAAATAGGGCAGTCAGAAAGTGACAGAAATTATTCACAGATCTCTTGACAATGGTTTGTTCCAAATACACAAATAATTACCACCCAAGTAGCAAAATGACAATCTATAAAATTCTAGAAATGGCTTAAACAACCATTTTACAAAGGAAACCTTTTCAATATGGCTTATTCACAAAAATTTCCTCAAAATCTTGAGTTATCAGAAATGTGCAATTCAAAAAACAATGAAATATCATTCTGTATTTAATTTAAAAACTATTGCTACACATTTTACCAAGAGTTAAGAGCTACAGAAACATGCATATACCCCGCAGGAGAATTTGTAGAACCCCTACCCATAAGGCCCATTTATAAACCATACTCCAATAAAATAAAGCGCAGATATACCAGAGGGTGTGTCTATCGTAGGTGAATTGATAAATAATTGCATTTCTTAACAATAGAATTCTATTACACAATAATATGAATAAGCTAATGTTTTATGCAAAAGCACAAAGTAAATCTCAGAAGCCCTCCACTGGATGAAAGAAGGCAAACAGAATAGAGATACAGGCTGTATAATTTCTTTCACTTACATAAAATTTCAAAGCTAGCAAAACTAATATGTGGTAAATAAAATCTCAACAGTGCTTTATCGGATCATAGAGGCCTGAATGTCTGCTATTGCTGGGCTCTCTTTCTCCAAGTGTACGGTCTAGGAGCCCAACCAGGGAGTGAATAATCCCACACATAATGGGTAGATTTTCCCACCTCAATAAAAATGATCGAATCTAGTTAATTCCTCCTCTGCCCTCCCCTTCTACCTCCTCCCATGTTCCCTATGCTCCCAATTTACTCAGGAGATCTTGTCTTTTTTTTACTTCCCATGTAGATTAGAACCAAGTATATCTTTCTTAAAGTTCTCATTGTTGTCTAGGTTCTCTGAGATTGTGAATTGTAGGCTGGTATTTCATTGCTTTATGTCTAAAAACCATTTATGAGTAAGTACATATGACATTTGTCTTTCTGGTTCTGGGCTACCTCACTCAATATGATGTTTTCAAGATCCATCCATTTGCCCACAAATTTCAAAATGTCATTACGTTTTTTTTTTTT
>LOEQ01010978.1:19394-30155 GCA_001685075.1 Bramus lutescens
TAATAATAATAATAATAATAATAATAATAATAATAATAAATTAAAAAGAAAAAATATTCGGGTTATTGGGGTGACCTTGTTTTTGATTATGTAAGAGAGCTGAAGAGCATATTTTTATTCATTCTCTGAAGAAATTTATCAGAATCATTGAATGTGATAGATTTTAGAATGAATGGAAGCTTTTTAGTTGTACCTTGGCCTTGAAAATACTTGTGGGAAACAGTGATTGTTTTGCTGAGGATGCCTTGAGCCATCCCATGACTTTGGTCACAAGACACCTCAGACATACCTGAGGCCCTTGAAATATTATGAATTTCACACAATGCATAATAAAGGACTTGAGTCATGGAGGAATGTAATGGACCCCTTCATTAAGATATGTAAATTAAGGTTAGGGACCTTGGTGTGAGGAAATACTTTGTGTAGTAATAGATAAAAATGTCTTTGTAGGGCTGTTCAGGGCCCAAGGTCAGTACAGCCCATTTTGATCCATCAAGAGAGTCTGGAATTTCTTGCTGTCACATTGGCCTTTAAGCTCAATCCTGGAGTGCCTATTTTCTTGAATCAATGAAAGAATATGAAGAGAACAAAAAAAAATAGAAAATAAGAAAACATCATGAGAGAGCATGATTGTCTATTACCCTAAACTTCTCAGATAGAAGTCTAGTACATGCCATGGATTCATTTAAAGCCCTGTGTTGGTTGGAAGATAGCCCCCAGATAACATTAGGCCACATTCAGGGAATTGGTTGAAAAGACTGAGAAAGGGATGTAGGAGCCAGAAAGGTCAAGGATATTACAAGAATCAACTAGCCTGGGCTCATAGGAGCTCATAGAGACTGAACTAACAACCAGTGAGCCTGCCTGGGATGAACCTAGGCCCTCTACATATATGTGCCCAGTTGTATAATGAGAGTCTTAAAGTTCCAGTGATGTAGGAAGGTCATCTGTCTATGTGTTACTTTCATTGGTTAATAAAGAAACTGCCTTGGCCCTTTTGATAGGCCAGCCCTTAGGTGGGTGGAGTAGACAGAACAGAATGCTGGGGGAAGGAAAGCCGAGTCGGGCAGATGCCATGACTGTCTTCTCCAAAGCAGACCCGTGAAGCTCNTGCTGGGGGAAGGAAAGCCGAGTCGGGCAGATGCCATGACTGTCTTCTCCAAAGAAGACCCGTGAAGCTCCGGCCCAAGGATGGACCTAGGTTAGAGTCTTACCGGTAAGCCACCACTTTGAGGTGGTACACAGATTATTAGAAATGGGTTAATTAAGATGTAAGAGTTAGCAAAAAAGAGACTAGATATAATGGGCCAGGCAGTGCTTAAATGAATACAATTTGTGTGTTGTTATTTTGGGGTATAAGCTAGCCGTGCGGGAGCCAGGCAGGACGAAAAACAGGCCCGCTCCCCCAATCACTACAGAGTGGCAGGCCAGGCCTTCTCCCCTTTTACTACACTCTTGCAGTTTTAAGTTGCTGGTTTTGTTTTCCCTAGTCATGGTTTGGGGAGATCAAGGGAGAGGAAGTCTCAAACTCAGCCAGTTACTAACTGTGGACGAATCGATTCAGTGGTGTGCCTTCTATGGGGGGGGGCTGTGCTAAGGACAGTGGCCATCCCCAAATGCCATGAAGGACTTGTCTGGACTGAGCATATTACCTTACCCTGGCTTGGCATTGACAGAGGCCTCCCTCAAGGGTCTGAAAGAAGATTCTTTACCCCAATCTTCAACCCTTTCAGTGGAAAAGGCACCATTCCACGAAACAGGCAGATAGAGGGTTGGCTTCGGGCCCTTGGTTCTTTAGATGCCCAGGTTTGTGCCAGGGTCTTACTATCTCTGAACCTTCGTTTAATATCTGAAAAGCCAGGCCACTGGCATTTATCTTGTTTTGGAAGGAAATGGAATGACATTCTGAAGGCGCTTTCTGCTGGACGTGTTTCTACATAAGGGGTCTATGTATGTGAGTCTCTTTACCTGGAGGGGATAGAGGATGTACCCCCTGATAAGCTGTAGCTAGTCACTAGTCACTTATTTGGTTACCTTGGGGACTTTGATATCAATCTCCAGTCAAATAAGATCTGGTGCCAGCTGGTCTGGGACTGATGGAGTATGTGATCAATCTGGACTCTCGGAACGTGGATGACAAGGAGAGCTAACTGAGAAGCCAAGGACAATGGATCTGGGTTTTAATTCTNCCCAATCACTACAGAGTGGCAGGCCAGGCCTTCTCCCCTTTTACTACATTCCAGCCTTTAAGACTTCCTTTCAGGGTTCAATTTAAGATGCCACAAAAAGCTAAAGAGGGCTAAAAATTCTGAGGTTTTTCTGAGGTACAAGAAAGCTACTTACCGTAGGTTCCATCTATCCATGTTTCTTTATTCTTCCTTTCTCTTTCTCTCTTCATTCTTGCTTCTTCCCACTGCAAATGTTCCCAGTCATATACACCCTTAATACTAGCAATTTCCCAGTCCTAGCAGGTTTGGGATATGAATTCTTATGCCCCATCAAAATAGAAGGAGGCTTCATTCACACATAGATCTGTGCATGTCTAGTGAACTTCTTAATGGAGAAACTTACTTAAGGAATTAAATCATCAGGAAATTATAGAGGGGAGCCTTGTGCATGGCACTACAATTTTATATAATAGATACTAAAGATAAAATGGTTTGTTTTCAGTAAAATTATAAATAGGGTATGGATTGTATTTTAAATCATCATGCTGCTTTTTTCCTCTCCCAGAATGCATAGAATCAGTTAACATAGCAACCTACAGAAACAGTCAGGGAGAAGCCATGGCTCTTGATCAGATTAACACATACACCAAATGCTGTATTTCTATGGGCCTAGGTCTGGAGTTTTGCTCTAGGTAGTAGAAACAAAAAAGGGACCAAGGCCTCTAAATTTTCAGTTCTGGGGTATGCTGTTATTAGCCATTCTGATTGTAAGTGTTGTGAATCTTTCTCTGGGTTGGAGTTGATTATTTCTTCTGCTGTCCTTGAGTGTGAAACAGAAGCTGTGAATTCCCTGAATTAAAATCATCAGTAAACTGAGGTGAAAGTGAGTGTGTGGAGTTGAGAACCTTAAAAATGAGGTAAAACCAGAGCAGCAGCTTGGACAGGCAGTAATTCTGTGTCCTTGGAGATCTGTTATATCTTAAATAAAATGGTCTTGTCTTGAACCTAAGTACTGTCCAAATGCCTTCTGATTAAGATAATTACAGGAAGTCAGATCTCTATATTTACCTAGGATAGAGGAACGAGTCCTGCCAGTGGGAAACTCTTCTGAACTAGGGAATTACATTTTAAATATGTAGCAGAAATAGAGGTCAGTTACAGCAAAAAAAAAGTCTACAGCAAAGGACAGCCACTCATTCACAAAGCAATGTCACCTAAAAAAAAGCCCTTGTTTTCTGGTTTAAAAGTTTACCAAAGCCCCTGACTTGGATAAGTCACTAGTGAAAAGATGGCTGAACAATTATTGTATAATGTTGTAATGTGTATCAGTTGTGTAGCTTGATCTTCTTGGGAGAATCCTAATAGTGGGAGCAGGGGCTGCTTCTGACTCTTTTGCTGACTTTTTGACCCTCTTCCTCATTCTAGGTTGCCTTACACAGTCTTAATACAAGGTAAGGTGCTTATTCTTACTGCAACTCAACAGGATATATTTTGTTGATAGCTATGGGAGGACTTTATTTATATTCTTGTCTGAAGAGAAATAAAGAAGTAGATGGTGAGTGTCAGAGGGAGATGTTAGGGGACTGGGAAAAGAGGAGGGAGAAAGAAATGAAGTTGAGATTTGAAAAAATAAATAAATAAATTTACATTGACAGAACAATAATTTATTGTCATTGCTTATACAGGCATGGATGAGTGAGGGATTAATTTCAGAAGCAACTATATCACCAACATACAGTGCAGCATAAATAAAGACCATTGAAATCAGCATCACTAGAACTCCCTATAATACGAAGTTCCACAAGAGAGGCCCAGCACCCACCCCAATCCACCCAATGAGTCACTGTTTTTAGGACCTTACAAGTCTTACAGCTTTCAGCATTCAAAGCATTGTTAGTTTTGTCACCCTGAGTAATATGAGCTCCCTTCTCCATATAAAATAGAATGGTATAAATGGAGGAAATAGCTACATAATAGCAAGAAACACTGAATTAAATTTTAACCCTTAGCGAAATAAAATTTACCTTGAGTATGGCACCACATTTCTTTGTCTGTTCTTCTATTGAGAGCTACCTAGGCGAATCCAATTTCTAGCTTCTTAGGATAAAGAAGCAATTAACATGTTTGAGAAATGTCTCTCTAATATGACAAAGTGTCTTTTGGGTGTATTCCCAAAAGTGGTATAGCTGAATCTTGGGGTAAATCTATTAGCATCTTTCTGATGAATCAGTTCTCATCTTCCTGAGGAATCATCACTGATTTCCATAGTATCTGTACAAGTCAGCACTCCCACCAGCAATGGATGAGCGTTCTCACTAGTCCTCATTCTTGCCACCAAGAAAGTTTATTTGTTTTATTGATCTAAGTCATTCTGACTTATGTAAGATGAAATCTAAAAGAAGTTTTAATTTGCAGTTCCCTGCTTACTTAGGATGTTGGACATTTCTCACAGTGTTTCTCAGCCATTTGAGTTCCCTTTTATAAAAATTCTCTTTTTAAATCTATTCTTCATTGTAATTGAATTACTCATGTATTTATATATAATATGTTATATGTATTATATATAATTTTAGAGTTCTTCATATTTTTACAATAGTAACAATACTATTGAATTTGTATTTTATTGAAAATATTTTCACATTATGCAGAGCACTCCTTTGTGTGATTCACAATGATCATTTTTATGTAGAAATTTCTCAGTTTCATAAAATCCTATTTATTAATTGTTTTTATTTTTGATATGATGTCATTATGTTGATATCACCACTATTTTATTGATTTTTATTGAGCTCTACATTTTTCTCTGCTCCCCTACCTTTCTCTCCCCTTCCCTTTAACCTTCCACTAAGGTCCTGTGCTCCCAATTTACTCAGGAGATCTTGTCTTTTTCTACTTACCATGTAGATTAGATCTATGTATGTTTCTCTTAATGTCCTAATTATTGTCTAAGTTCCCTGGGATTGTGATTTGTGATCTGGTTTTCTTTGCTTTATGTTTTAAAACAACCTATGAGTGACTACATGTGATACTTGTTTTTCTGTGTCTGGGTTACCTCACTCAAAATGCTGATTTTTAGCTCCATCCATTTTCCTGTGCTACATTTTCCTTATCCATTTTTCAGTTGAGAGGCGTTTAGGTCGCTTCCAGGTTCTGGCTATGACAAACAATGCTGCTATGAACATAGTTGAGCACATGTCCTTGTGGCAAAATTAAGCATCCTTTGGATATATACCAAAAAGTGGTGTTACTGGGTATTGAGGAAGGTTGTTTACTAATTTTCTGAGAAATCACCACACTGACATCCAAAGGGGCTGTACCAGCTTGCATTCCCACCAGCAATGCAGATGTGTTCCCTTTACACCCACAACCTCTCCAACATAAGTTGTCATTAATGTTTTTTATCTTGGCCATTCTTAAAGGTGTAAGATGGAATCTCAGAGTTGTTTTGATCTGCATTTTCTGATATCTAAGGATGTTAAACCTTTCCTTAAGTGTCTTCCAACCATTTTAGATTCCTCTGTTGGGAATTTTCTGTTTAGGTCTATACTCCATTTTTTTATTGGATTATGTGTTCTTTTGTTGACCAATTTCTTGAGTTCTTTGTATATTTTGGAGATCAAACTTCTCTCTGATATGAAGTTAGTGAAGATCTTTTCCCATTCTGTAGGGTGTCTTTTTTGTCTTGTTGACTGTGTCCTTTGCTTTACAGAAGCTTTTCAGTTTCAGGAGGTCCCATTTATTAATTGTTTCTCTCAGTATCTGTGCTGCTGGGGTTATATTTAGGAAGTTTTCTCTTGTGCCAATGCATTCAAGTGTGCTTCCCACTTTCTCTTATATAAGGTTCAGTGTGGCTAGCTTTATGTTGAGGTCTTTGATCCATTTGGACTTTGAGTTTTGAGCATGGTGATAGATATGGTTCTATTTTCATTTTTTTACATGTTGATATTCAGTTATGACATCACCATTTGTTAAATAGACTTTCTTTTTTTCAATCTGATTTTTTTTCCTTCTTTGTCAAAAATCAAGTGTTCAGAGGAGTATGGATTAATATGGAGGCCTTTGATTTGGTTCCATTGGTCCTCCTGTCTGTTCTTGTATCAATACCCAGCTGTTTTCAGTACTGTAGCTCTGTAGTAGAGTTTGAAGTCAGGGATTATGACGCCTCCAGAAGTTCTTTTATCATATAGGATTATTTTGGCTATCCTGTGTTTTTTGCTTTTCCATATGAAATTGAGTACTGTTTTTTGAGGTCTCTGAAAAAATTTTCTAGGATTTTTATGGGTATGGCATTGAATCCATACATTGGTATTGGAAAGATTGCCATTTTTACTATGTTAATTCTGCCTACCCAAGAGCATGGGAGATTTTTCCACTTTCTGGTGTCTTCTTCAATTTCTTTCTACAATGATTTAAAGTACTTATCATGCAAGTCTTCCACTTGTTTGGTTATAGTTGCCGCGAGACATTTTATGCTATTTGTGGCTATTGTGAAGGGTGTTGTTTCTCTGTTTTCTTTCCTGGCCCATTTATCATCTGTGTAAAGGAGGGCTACTGATTTTTTTTAATTAATCTTGTAATCTGCTACATTACTGAAAGTGTTTTTGAGTTGTAGTAGTTCCTTGGTAAAATTTTTGAGATCGCTTATGTAAACTATCATATAATCAGCAAAACAGTGAGAGTTGACTTCTTTTCTGATTTGTATCCTCTTGATATCCCTTTGGTGTCTTATTGCTCTAGCTAGGACCTCAAGAACTATATTGAATAAATTTGGAGAGACTGGACAATCTTGTCTTGTTTCTGATTTCAGTGGAATTGCTGGGAGTTTATCTCCATTTAGTTTGACGTTGGCTGTTGGTTTGCTGTATATTGCTTTTGTTATGTTTAGGTATGTTCCTTGTATCCCTGCTCTCTCCAAGACCTTTATCATGAAGGGATGTTGTATTTTGTTGAAAGCTTTTTTTGGCATCTAATGAGATGTTCATGTAGTTTTTATTTTTCAGTTTGTTTATATGGTGGATTACATTGACAGATTTTGGACATTGAACCATCCCAGTATCTCTGGAATGAAGCTGACATGATGATGGTAGATGATAGTTCTGATGTGTTCTTGGTTTCTATTTGCTAGTATTTTATTGAGTATTTTTGCACCAGTGTTCATAAGTGAGATTGGTAATTCTTTTTCATAGTGTCTCTCTGTGGTTTGGGTATCAGTGTAATTGTAGCCTCATAAAAAGAGTTTGGCTATGTTCCTTCTGTTTTTAGTGTGTGGAATAATTTGAAGAGTATTGGTATTAGTTCATCTTTAAAAATGTTGTGGAATTCTGAGCTGAAACCATTTGGTCCTAGAATTTTTTGGTTGGGAGATTTTTGATGACTGTTTCTATTTCTTTAGCAGTTAAAGGTTTGTTTAATTTGCTTATCTGGTCTTGATTTAATTTTAGTAAGTGATATTCATCCAGAAAGTGTTAGGGTTTCCCAATTTTATGGAGTACAGGTTTTCCAAATATGACCTGACGATTCTCTATATTTCCTCCATGTACCCCTTTTCATTTCTGATTTTGTTAATTTGGATATTCTCTCTCTGCTTTTGGTTAATTTGGATAAATGTTTGTCTATTTTGTTGATTTTCTCGAAGAACCAACTCTTTGCCTCATTGATTCTTCGTATTGTTTTCTATGTTTCTATTTTGTTGATTTCATCTTTCAATTTGATTATTTCCTACTGACTGTTCTCTTATGTGAATTTGCTTCTTTTTGTTCTAAAGTTTTCAAATGTTCTCTATTTCACTAGTGTGGGATTTTTTTTCCAGCTTCTTTATGTAGACATTCATTGCTATGAACTTTCCTCTTACCACTGCTTTCATTGTGTCCCATAAATTTGGGTATGTTATGTGGTCATTTTCATTAAATTTTGGGAAGTCTTTAATTTCTCCCTATAATTTCATTTCTCATCTACAGATGTCTTTTAAGTCCATTTGAGTCATAATAACTGTTAATTCCTTATTTCTCTGTTCATTTTTTGTTGGATTGACCTGTCCAGTGGTGAGTGTGGAATGTTGAAATCTGCCACTTTAGTGGGGTTTAATGTATGATTTGTGCTTTAGAGGTATTTCTTTTACATATGAGGGTGCCCTGGTATTTGGGGCATAGATGTTCAGTATTGAGATTTCCTCTTGATGGATTTTTCCTATGACTAATATGAAATGTCCTTCTTTGTCTCTTGTGACTGATTTTAATTTGAAATCTATTTTGTTAGATATTAGGATAGCTACACCCATTTCTTTCTTAGGTCCATTTGATTGGAATATTTTTCCCAACCGTTTAATTTGAGATGATGACTGTCTTTGAGGTTGAGATGTGTTTCTTGTATACAGAAGAAAGATGGGTTCTGTTTTTGTAACCAATCTGTTAGCCTGTGCCTTCTTATAGGTGAGTTGAGTATATGTATATTAAAGAATATTAATGTCCCATGATTGCTATCTCCTGTTAATTTAGTTTTCGTTGTTGATGATGTTAATTTGTATGTTTTTTCCTTCTTTGAGATTTGCTGCTATGAGACCATCAATTGTCTGTGTTTGTTGATGTAGCCAACTTCGTTGGGTTGGAGTTTTCCTTCTAGTATTTTATGTTGAGCTACGTTTGTAGCTAGGTATTGGTTAAATCTGGTTTTGTCATGGAATAGTTTGTTTTGTCCTTCTATGGTGATTGAAAGTTTTGTTGGGTAGAGTAGTCTGGGCTGGCATCCATGGTGTCTTAATGTCTGCATAAAGCTTGACCATGACCTTCTGGCTTTCATTGTTTCCAATGATAAATCAGATGCAATTCTGATAGGTCTGCCTTTTTATGTTACTTGGCCTTTTTCCTTTGCAGCTCTTAGCATTCTTTCTTTATTCTATATGATTAGTGATTTGATTATTATATGAAAAGGGCACTTTGTGTTGGACCTAGTTTACTTGGTGTTCTATAAGCTTTTTGTATCTTCATAGCCATATCTTTCCTTAGGTTGGGAAAGTTTCATTCTAGGATTTTGTTAAATATGTTTTCTGTGCTTTTGAGTTGAACATCTTTTCCTTCTTCTACACCTATTATTCTTAAGTTTGTACTTTTCATGTTGTTTCATATTTCCTGGATATTTTGGGTTAAGCTTTTATTAGATTTAATGTTTTATTTGACTGATGAGTCTATTTCCTCTATTTTATCTTCAGTGCTTGAAATTCTCTTTTCCATCTCTTGTATTCTGTTGTTCTTGCTTATGTTTGTCATCCCTGATCATTTTCTCATGATTTCTGTTTCTTTAATTCCCTCAGTTTTGTTTTCTTTATTGTTTCTATTTCAGTTATCAAGTCTTGAATATTTTCTTCCATATGTTTGATTTTTTCTTGGTTTTCTTTAAGGGAATTGCTGATATCTTCCAATTTTTTTGTTTGTCTTCCATTTCTTTGAGGGAATTTTGAATTTCCTCTTTAAGAGTTTCACACATTCTCCTGAAGTTATTTTGTAGGTTATTATCTTCTGATTCATCTATATTTTGTTGTTCAAGTCTTGCAGATGTAGGGTTTTTAGGTTTTACTGGTTTTGTGTTGCTCTTTGTGGTGTTGCATGTGTTCTTACCTTTTCTACTGATCTGTTCCTCCAATAGGTGTGTTTGGTGCTGTCTGAGATTTTGTTGATTAATCTTCTAGGTGCCAATGAATCCAAAGCTCAGATGGTTGTTTCTCATGGTACAGTCAGTGCCACAGTTCTAGTTACCCATTGGTCACTCCTGTTCTTGAAGATAGCTTAGTGCTCCTGGGCTTTGCTAGGCTCCCTGGGAGTTTGCTATTTTAGGCCTACTTTGACCTAGGTTCCCAGCTTTGAACTCTTTCTGTAAATACTGGTCTAGATCCCCTCCTGCAGAGGTCTCTGGCTTGGAGTTGGTCCTGCAAAGGTCTCTGGCTCCAATCTGCTCTTTCAGATTTCCCAGGATTGGTTGTGCTCAGGCCTGTCCCCATGAAGTTCGCTGTCTCAGGTTTCCTCTGGTCCAGGTCACTGTCCCAGTCCTAGTCTACCAATGTCCCAGGACTGGATTGGCTCCTGCTCCTGTGGAGCTTGCTTTCTCAGGCACACCCCTGCCTAGGCAGCTGGTTCAGTCCCACTCTTGTGAAATTTGTTGCCTCAAGCCCACCCCAGCTCAAGGTGGAGTTTCTTGCCTCAGCCATTCATTAATTGTTGATCTTAGTGCCTGTTCTAATGGTGTTCAGTTCAGAAAGTACTATAAAGACTGGGGTTTGAAAGAATGGACAGTCTTGTCTTGTTCATGAATTTAGTGATATTACTCTGAGTTTCTCTCCAGTTAAACTGATAATGACTATGGACTTGTAAATTGCCTTTATTATATTGAGGTAGGTTTTTTGTATCCCTAAACTACACAGAACCTTTATTATAAAGGATTATTGAATTTGTCAAAGGCCTGTCCTGCATCTAATTAGTTGGTCATATGATTTTTGTCTTTCTGGGTTTTTTTAGATTTACATTATTATTATTATTATTATTATTATTATTATTAAAATTTTCCATCTCAGCCCTTCCTCCCAATTGCCTCCCCCTCCCCCTCC
>LOEQ01010979.1:0-31049 GCA_001685075.1 Bramus lutescens
GAGAGAGAGAGAGAGAGAGAGAGAGAGAGAGAGAGAGAGAGAGAGAGGTGAGGGAGGGAGTATCAATGAGAAGGAATGACATCTAAAGAGAAATAATCAGTGCTGGTTAAGATATTGTTTGAACAGATACCAGGCAGGTGTTAAATATTTCCCACTCAGAGAATGCTTTGCTGCTCTAGTATCAGAAGCATGCAAACACAAGTTTTTGTCCTAATGAAATATACTCTCTGGGGAGAAGAAAGAGAGCTACTCCTTAACAAAGTCAATGTCATATCATCAAATGTGAACATAAGGCGCAATAAGCTCAGAAAGATATTTCAGATGACATTTGGAGGCAGAACTAAAGATGTATTTATCTCTATATACATATATGTATATACATATATACATATGTATATGTGTATATATCATCATGATAATATAAGTGATCATCCTCTAGTATCCACAATGGAAAGAAAACTCACATTTCATGTGTCATGTATCCTAGATAAATCTCAAACTTGCTATATATCTGAGAATGATGTTGAACTTCAGTTCTACCTTCCTCCACCTTCTGCATGCCAAACGTTATTGTTTCCTCATATTTATAATGCTATATACTACGCAGAATCTAAAACAATAGTGACTTAAAACACACACAAGTAAATATGAAATGTACTAAATACAAAAATAAATGTCTATGACCCCACTGCAACCAGGGTCTGTGTTGTTGCCTGTGGCTTCTGTTGTTATTGAGGGCCATGCTGATTCTAGTGATTTGGACTGACACCTCAGCCCATGTTGGTGTCCCTGGGCCACGCTAATGCCAGACCATCCTAATCTGAGTGACGGGGTCTTCCACCTGGATCCAGGATGTTGGCTGAGCTAAGCTTCTGCCTGGGGCCCTCTCTGGGCCCATAGTCCAGCTTCAGCTGGAGTCTGTGTTGAAGTCTGCAGCCCAGATTTCCACTAGGGCCCACATGAAGGCTAGAACCTGGGCTGCAGCCTGTGGCTTTGGAGGAGTCTTGGGTCCATGCTGCAGTAGGGGACATACAGATTACTGTGGTATGTGATGCCACCCAGGGCCATGGTGTCATCAGAACCTGGATTGTTGCTGAGGGCCGTGTTTGGGTCTGTGGCCCTATAGCAGCCAGGGTCTAGATTGACATATGTGGCTCCTGTTGCCACGGAGGGTTTTGAGGATCCCCAGGGTCAGGCCAGCTACCTGAGTTAAGGTTGGTGTCCAAGGGTCTTGATGCATCTGGGGACCATGCAAATTTGAGTGGTCTGCGTAGCTACCCAGTGCCATGGTAACATCTGGGCCAGACCTGCAGCTGAAGGCCTTGTCTGGGTCTGTGGCCCTATGGCAGTCAGGGTCTATATTGATGTCTGAGGTTCCTGTTTCCATCGAAGCCCATGAAGACCCTGAGGTCTGGAGCTACGTTGGAGTCTCAGGGCCACACATCCGTTGTGGGTTTTGTTGATTTGAGTGGTTTGCACTGTACCCGAGGCAATGGTAACATCCAAACATGGCTGCTGCTGAGTACCATGTCTTTGTTCATGGTCCTACCAAGGCTATGATCTGTGCTGAAGTCCAAGTCGTGTATTGCCACCAAAGGTTGTATTATAAGCCCAGGGTTTGGACCACAATCAGATGCCTTGGTTGTGCTGGGAGCCATGTTGCAGCCAGAATTATCCCGACTTAAGTGGCCAGGGCTTTCAACCAAAGCCATGATGTCTTCAAAGCCCAAGCTGCTGCTGAGGGTCATGTCTGGGTCTGTGTCCCAGATACAACTGGGGTCTGTGACCTGTGTCACCTCAGAGGCCCATAGGAACCATGTGTGATGAAATTGGGGACCATGCTGAAATGCACCCCCACCCGCCCACGCTCTTTGCTGGCGCTGGGATACCCGGCCTTGCCTCTAGCTGGACATTGCAGCAAGAGACTAGCCCTGACCATACAGGGGAGCTGGCTCCTGCATTCAGGAGAGATGACTCTACCCCTTACCACCGGTGACAGTGAACCAACACTGAAGGCGTGGGTGAGGGGTAGCTAACGCACTCTCTCACCTGAGGTGGGTGGTCCCAGCGGCTGAGGCTGACCAGCTCAGCTGGGCCTTGAGTTGGTCCACACTAGCATCTACCTCATCTAGGGCCCGCGGGAGCTTGTTAAAGGACTGGTCTTGTGGAGCAATGCTTGCAGTGCCTCCAAGACTCAGGGCAGCCAAAGGGTGCCCTGAGTTCTGGTGAAGATCCAGTGATGATGGTGTACCAGAAACCAGAGGCCTTGAACCAGATCAGTGACTCATTGCAATGAACATTTGCTCAAAAAGCTGACTGGATAAAAGAGTATGCTTACGTATACTTATGTAATGCACATGGCTTCTCAAGGAAGAAGTGAAGAGGGTATTTTTTGCTTTGCTTTTGTTTGCTTTTTGCTTGCTTGTTTTGTTTTGATTTATTCATTTTATTAAAATTTTTGTGGGGTGAACTGCAGCAGTGATGGGAAGATATAGGGGGACCAGGAGGTGAGTAGAATTGGGGTGCATGATATGAAACTCCTAAAGAATCAGTGAATGCAAAGAACAATAAAAAACAATTTCTACAAAGTCAGTGCACCATTGCCTGATTCATAATCACATATTGAAACAGTAGCATGCCTTTAATATTTTTTAAGGCACAGAAAAGCAGGTAGAGACGATGCTTCAAGACTCTTTCATTTTGTGTGATTTTCTCAGTTTTTAAAGACGGAAAAATGCATTCTACTCCAAGCTGTTACACTGTGGTTGCACTTCGTTCATTCAGTAAACATAGAAAGATATTAACAAACTAAAAATGGCGTAAGGACAGTGTGTTTGAGTACCAGCCCTGTCTTTAATCATTTCCATGGATATTGGTTTCACTGGATCTTACATTAATCATTTCTAAGCAAAAAGAGATGAGAAATGGTAACCCGTTATTTTGTAACCAGGAAAGAGGATAGAGGAAGGTTCAGAGGTTTGCTTTGGGCAATTCCAGCTGTAGGGCTCTGTTAAAGTCCGTGGAAGAAGCTATTTGTCTTAAATGACAGTTTTGAGTTTTAACAGCTAGGATCCAGTGTAAACTAAGACTAACACACTGTGTTTGCAATAGAGAGATAACAAGACTGGGAGCCAAGATTTCAATGCTCTTTGCATTTGCACCACTAACGAGATCTGTGAGTCTTAGGATTGTTTTTAAGTCAAACGGCAATTAGAAACAGTCATTTATCAAAAATCATTTAATGAAAGGCCTATCCATACCCGAGGCGGTATGAGCTACTTGTAAACTGACATTTCATACTTTCAGTGAGGTTCTCTTCTAGTGGAGCAAATTCATAAATAAAAGGAAGACAGGTCTGTTTAAGAGGTATCTATGGTACCATATGGGAGGAGGGCACACAACCAGAGCAGAAGTTAAAATAAGAGGATTCGGAACCTGATTATAGGTACCTGATTACAGAATATCCAACTAAGTAAATGCTGGTTAAGCAGATTATAGTCATTATAGACCAAAGGAATGATCTGCAAAGTCAGAGCCAAGCTGTATTATCTAAGGTGGGTGGTCATTTTAACAAAGAAAGACAAAACAAACATTCCAAAAAGTTTAGTTTTGTAGCATGAGTCATGTAGATAACACCAATCACACACACACGCACACACACACACACACACACACACGATTTGCTTTAAACATGAATGGAGAAGCACATTTTTATAAGTATTTTAGGCATAAACTGGACATATAGTATATGAATCTTGCAAAACCACATAAAAGCAGAATATAGACTTTATTAGTAATATAAGAAATAAATTAATCTGTGATGAGAGAAAGCAATGAGAATCTGATTTAAAATAGTGAATGTGACACAGTAGGTATGAATGGCTGATTCTGGAAATGCTTATATGGCAAAATCTATAGATTCCAAACAATTCCTTTGGCTGGGGAATGGATGTAGAATAATTTTGAGTTTATTAACCTTATCTATTGAAGAGAAGGGATTCTGGGTCCAGCTGATACTTTTCAACTGTGTGTCAGTTGAGATGGAGAAATTAGGATATATTTGATGAAAAGACTCTAAGATTCTGAGTTAATTTTATACGAAGGTCAGAGGCTTGGAGGTAATTGGCCTTCAAGTCCAATGTCATCCCAGACCAAAATCCCATCAGTCTATCATGATTCTAAATACTACTTTATTAAGAGGCAGACTAAGCCTAGAAGTATTGAGAGACCTTGATGGTCAGAGATTGCATTCTATCATGGCCTGACAGCACTCTCCAAAGCTTGGCAACATGAGGGAGTCCCTCTTCCCTCTCCAGTGAGACTTCCTGCTTTTTATCTGCCCTTGTCTGGAGAATGCCTCTTGACCTAGATACGTGACTTTGTTTGAAAACTTTCCCTAACCTTGGATACCTGATTTATCTATAGTGTGGCTGGTGGAATAAGTTCTTGCTAGAAGCTTTTCCCTTGCTGTACATATGGTAACTCAGACTTGTATTAGGAGCTTTGCAATAGGAATCTACTACCACAAATGAAGACTTATGACAGGAATGTGCCACTAAATGCAAATTAGGGTTTGTCTCCAGGCTTCCAAATCCTATATGTTTTCTATACTCTAGAATAAAGCTGAACTGATTCATCAGAGTCATCTCCCATAGGGCTATCTCCATCATATCCACAGACATCCCTCCCTCCTCTCAGACCGGACAAAGACCCCCAGGAAGAAGGAGAAATCACATGGAAAAATTTCACCAGTCACATCTAAATGACAGAAATGAAGTTTGTATCGCCCCAGCATGCAGTCTAAGAGCTCCAAAGCCTTTGTCCCTTGCTTCTCCCCAGGCCCTGCCATGCATTTCTCAGCATCTCTCCTATTCTGCTGGTGTGGCTATGGTCTCATGGCCACTTTCAATTAATGAAGATAATAAGATGATGTTATTTGTCAAATTTGGATTTCTGCAAGATCTGGGATGGATCAATCTTCCCTGAGTCATGTGAGCAGGTAGAATGTATTTTAAAAACAGCAGTGAGTTCTCCATAAAAGGAGAGGACAATTACATGTGTCCCACATCACTGTCTCTGACACGGGGGTAAGGATACGCTCCTGGGAAGTGTAGGAACAGAAGGAGCCAAGAACGATTTACTGAATAGAATAGGGCAAGATTAGATGTGGCACCCATAGGGTGGGATTCAGAGAGACAAAAGGAGAGGCACACTTGAAAAAATTCCATAAGAGGAAAATTTAAAATACAATTTTCTATACTACTGAATGAGAAACCTATGTGGAATCCATTTCTTTCCCTCTGTCATTAAACATTTTAAGCATATATCTTTGGCACCCGGCTTTTCCAGGATCACTGATTTTAAGCTTCATCTTTTCTCTTCCTTTGTCAGTTTCTTTAGTATATTTTGCAGCAGAAGGATATAAACCATGTTTCTGATTTTTATTCTAAGTAGCATGAAAAGATAGAAATCTTTTAAGTGTGAAGTAGATCCAAGGGGAAAATAACTCTCTTGGCATAGATGCTATTGCTATTAAATTACCACCTTAAGTAGACGTTACATAGAGGAGACACAGTTAATTTCACAGAGAGGTGGGAAGGGCCGCTAAGGTAATGAACTTTATTGAGAGTGTTTTTAATTCTATTATGCAGGTTTAAGAAGCTTTCTGAGCAAGTCAGACCACTGAATTGATAAAAGAAGCGTTTAGTTAGCAAATGCCTTTGTGCTTCCCAGCTCACTGGTGTGTTTGCTTTAGAAACGAGAGTTTTTCACGTGATAGAGGCAAGCACAATTCTCTAACCCAGTAGCCATTTCAGAAATAGATGTGCATGCATGTGTGCGTGTGCATGTCTCTGTGTGAATGTGCCTCTGTGTGTTTTACGGGGACAATCATCATCATGAAGTAGCTAAGGGATATATTAAGCAACTTTTCGTGGATATGTGGACTGCATAATTTAAAACTGTCCCGGAGCGTCCATAAATTATGCATAGGTTTTGTTTCATTATTGCACAGTTTTAGAAGAAAGAAAGAAAAAAATTGTTTCTGTAATTTCTACCCCTTTAGCCTTAGCTAGACCTCTGTGTTGAACGCTGAGCAATCATGAGGAAACATGCCATCTGCTCTGCAGAGTATTTCCTAAGATCTTCTCAAAGTGCTCGTGCCTTCTCACGTAATTTTGTCTTTAGAAGGCGCATCAACTGCCGATTTCAATAGCGGAATCCATTAGATTCTGTGTCAAAACAATAAGAGTGGTCTTTGGGATGCTATTTGATAATATCTTAATTTATCTTGCTATAGTTAATGCCACCGTTTAACACATCCTGTATATAGTATCTAGTGGTTGTGTTGTGATCATGTGTGAGTTCCTTGGATCTTGATTTTGTTTAATATTTTTTCTGTTGTTTTTCTGTGGCCATGCATTATCTGCTACTACACAAGCTGTATTTGTTTGAAAGATAATCTCCATCCTGTAAGCACACCATAAGCCTTTCTTCGACTTTGAAATGGCAGCCCAGTAAGCAACAGGTAGTCTTAAAAAGCGCCGAGAATCTGGGGAAGAAATTCCCCACAATGATTTTATTTGCTTGGGTCACTGCTTGATAAATCAACATTTGGGAGTGCTGTAATTAGTGATCAGCACGGGGCATTGTGTTCAGCTGCTTAGTGTTTAAAGATCGGGAATCTTTAAATCATTACTTTTAGGTCTTTTTAATTACTACACTTGGGGACATGGGTATATGTTTTAATTGTTTGTTTTTAGAGTGTAGCCAAAGTTTAACAAGTTGCTGTTCCAGGAGTCTCCAGCAACGGCCTCTCTTGTTTGACCGCTAGGTGGCAGACGAGCTTTACAGTTCCTGTTTCTGCACATTGGTTGCTTGAGTACTGTCTCAGTGTCTTCCTCCAGTAGCTGAATCCGATAAACATGTATGAAGGAGCAGATGCTATATGTGGCATACAACACCATTAATAAAGCACAATGCAACAACTCTGAGCCAAGTTCTTAACTTCAAAAGGTCCGTTAAGCCACTGCTTTGCTAAAGGGTTGAGAGTAAAGAATCCTGAAATGAAGACTGTTTCATTTGACTCATCCCCCTTCCCAGGTTACATTTGTGTGTGATTTTGAACCAGGGGTCAGGACTAGTGCATAAAAGAGAGACAATTGGCAGCCCACGCATACACTGCTTCGTGGAAAGAGCCTGGGCGCTCCACCCAGCTTTGCTTCTGGGATGTTCCCCTGCCTGCTGCAGAAGGGGTATTGTGGCAACAAAAGCAAAGGGAGGGAGAAACAGCACACAGAACTAAATCGGCTGGGTTGAAAATTCGTGCAGCTTTGAGGATTCGGAACAGTGAGAGGATAATTATACTGAGTTAAAATGGGAGAAGAATCTGGCTGGAAAACAAAAATTGTTGAAGGGATTTGCTAACTGCATCTCCACGACGTTGTTTGGGAGCTATGACCTCCTGCAACTTAGGGCGCTGTAACAGTAAAGTCAGGAAAGTGTTTGTATCAAACAGGCACTCACATTTGTAGAATATGTGTTACTGTGTTGGGGAGGAAATCTGGAAATGTATTGTTAACGAGGCCTTTGTATTCCAAAATAAATGATACTCTCCTCTTGGGAGAGAATAGGGCTCATGCAGTATGAGAAGAATCGAAAGAGGGTTCCTATCGACCCAGACAGGGAGGTATGAAGCAATGCATTTTTCCTGAGAAGACAATAATCAGTATGATCTATTCGAAACTGGTTCACCTACATCTGCCGCCACAGCCAGCACCCGATGCGGGGTGAATGACACACAGCAGCCCCCCAAATGTCACGCTCTAGCCAGTGTTCACCAATTAAAACTAATAAATATGCCTCCCCTCACCGTGGATGTGTCTCCAGTCCTGCAGGCAGCAGGGCAGGCTACAGCAAGGCATAATAACAGCAGTAGTTGCAGGAGCAGCCAGAGCCCTGGGCAGCAGGTGCACTTGGCTGGGGACAGAGAAGGGCACAGTGTGACGCTGGCATTGCCTGCTCACAAATGCAGGCAGAACTGTGTTGTTTACAAATTGATAGCAGAGGGGATTTGGTAAGGGAGTCTTGCACACTGCATTCAGTGTTATGCACAGCTCAAGTGGTGTCTGCACTGTCTGATGGGGTTCCAGTCACCCTAGAAAAGGAATTTCTTTTATTGCCACCCCAGTGTATCTTAGCAGTTTGCACAGGCCCAGGTCTATAAGGTACATAAATCTCCCTGGTGAGAACACCAAGCTTTGATGTTGAGGGCAGAAGACTCTCTGTCTGAATCAATCTCTTCTAGGTCTTAAGAGTTTTCAAGATACAAAGAAACTCACTGGGGACATAGCCTGAGAACAGGAATCAAGAAATAATGCAGAACCGAAATGGGATTTTAAAGGAGAGAAATTGAGCCTCCAAGAAGGAAAGATTTGCCTGAAAGACATTAGCAGTGAGTACTTGGGGCTTTGGTGTCACCAAACCAGGCTTGAGCGCTCACTAAACGAAGTGGGTAATCTCAAGCATATGCTTGCCTGGTGAGTGCAGTCTGGGGCATGGGCCCATCAGCCTTTCTGTCAGCTGTCTGTGTTCGAATGGAAGGAGCAAGGCCGAGGCTGTGGCCAGCAGATGACCTCACATCCACCAGCGAGACATCAGGGGTGAGTTTTCTGCTGCAGTGCTGGGTCTAATAGAGCGAGGACAGATGTGCCCTTTGTCCATCTGGCTGGCAGTGCAGCAACCTGTATCAGTGTTTGTTTTCACCTCTGCTCACTGTGATCGTCCTGTCGGACTGTGTCATTGCTGTCAATTTAAAACCATGATTCTCCTGGCAAGTGCTGTTATGATAGAAGACACCTGAAGGTGTCGTTTTCCTGTGCTTAGTTAACCTTGAGACCAGGAGCACAGGCCCTTAATTACGTTTGTGCATAACCCTGCAAGCACACAACGATAAGGGGCCGCTAACCACGGCTGCCATCGCCTTGTCCCACCTGTCGGACCCATGATCTGGGGTATTGTTAGGCAATGATTTTCATCCTGGACATGGGTGGCTCTGCATTCTGAGTTCACATGGCAAAGTTCCGAGCATTGCGTGGGCTCTTCATACAGGTGTATGCAAACACATAGAGCTGAATTTCTTTTAACTTACAAACAAAACGAGCAAGCAAGCAAGCAAACAAACAAACAAATCAAAGCGAACCAACTTCCTTTCCCTTCCCTGCCATGGTTTCTTGACCCAGAACTAAGAAAACGAACACAATGACGATCATGACTGTGATAGTGGGAACCAGTAGAATATATTTCTTCTGATACTGTTTCCATAACATATAAATCTCATCTCATCTCAAACTGAGTCTGTTCTCTCTCTCTCTCTCTCTCTCTCTCTCTCTCTCTCATATAAAGCGAACTGAGCAGAAGGTACTTCACAGATTAATTAAAAACTTTTGATTGTTGCTTGCTGGGTCTGGGCATACAGGGCTGAAGTGGTTTGAGGCAGGGGATTGGAGTGGTAAATGATTGTGCTCAGTTAGGAATTGTGCTGAGGAGAAATCAGTGGATGTGAAGTTGCGGAAGGAGTGAAGAGCCGAAACTTCCAAAGATAAGTGGGAGACACAAGTCTGACAACACAGAGAAACAGATCCAGACAAAGGATTTGGAACCAGCAGTGTGAGAACTGCGAGGGGTAAGCATCCATCCTCACTGCAGTTGGATCCGATCTGCGCTAGAAAAGTTGGTCACGTTTAATGTGAAAAGTCAATGGAGGCTATACTGTCAAGTGTGTGGTCCCACTGTGCCCTTACCTACAATACTGAGAGAAGGTACAGCATATGTCCAAGCTTCTCAGAATTCCATGATTGCTAGCTCCCCAAAGGATGCTAGGACAAGTGGAAAAAAGAGCCTGACATAGACTAATTTGACTGTATGTCCTGTTAACCATCATCAGCAAATTTATATTAATTTCATTTTGTGGACACCCAACTGCAAACAATTTCCAACACTTTACAATCACTGACAATTTCTAACCACTGACTCTATTGCCTTATGTTATGATAGGTAATCTCAGAGTTTCTGCTCACAAAGGTTTGCTTTGAACCTGGAACCACATGAGCAAGCCTGACACACCATCATGTATAACTGAAGCACGGGCTTAGCGCCCATCATTTACTCATAAGTACCTCTTGAATACCAGGCCTGCCCTATACTGTAGTAGGATACGGTTCATTCGTAGCAGGTCACAGAGCTTACACAATCTGAAGTTTTGCTCTGGAGATAGACATCTATCTGCCATGGGATGCAGGATTGTCAACAACCACAGGGGCCAAATGCAGTCTGCAGTGCAAGGACACCTGAAGATGGGACTCAGATGAAAAATCCAAGCACATGGAAGGCAAGTAGGAGATTAGAAAAGATGATGGGAGGGAGGGAGAAGTGACTTTCCTCCCATGGGAGAGATGGACACTGGTTTCTTAATAGCTTTTCTACGGGGAAAACCACCAATGTATTCCCAAGGGCTAAATACCAACTCTGCTTCCTTTGATTCCTTAAACTTCTGAAATATACCTACAGAATTGAGGACCACAGACAGCTGTCTGAAATACACTTAGGTTTAAGAGCTGTTGCATTAGTTCTGCTCAAAGTGATGTCTGTAATGGAGTCAGAAAGCCTTTGGGGATGCTGGTATGTTTTGCTTGGTTTTGAATTTGTTATAATTGACTCAAGATGGAAGAATAGGAAAGTTATAGATTTTGGTCTTCACTTTTAGAATAGGGGACCTTCTTGAATATCTTTGTTTCCTGCTAAAGTTAAGAAATTACACACGATATAGTTCAAATCAATATTTGTCTTAAGTATGGCTGTTAACAAATTATATTTTCAAATTTGATATTATCTTCCTCCTGCATGAATTGAATTGGTTTCCTCAAGATTGTAGTTTTCACAATATGAATTATTACCATGCAACAGATTCTGCTAGCATGCGGTTTTGATTTAACCTTCAAATCTACCCCTCTCTGTGTTGTAAATGGATCATGTAGAGATAGTTACGCTGGTTAATATAAAGAGTATAAGATGTTAAGCTGCCCATGGTTTATCCATTCCAAGAAAAATTAGAAGGAGGCTACAAATCGCCATGGTGACATAGCACATCATGGTTCTTAGGGGATAAGATACTGAAAACCTTTTCTAATGATTTACAAATCTCCCAAATGAGTTGTCATATTGACACTGCCCAGGCTAGAGTGGGGAATAATTGTTCTCCACTGTTCAGCAGGCCATAGCAGAGGAGGATGTCATGGCAGTACTATGCCTGGTAGCAAGCAGTGACTCTCGCCGTACTTACTGTCCTTGACTTGCTTGATATTTTTAAAAGTGAGATACTCCTTGTATTCCTCAAGAGCCTTACTAAAATAAGATTTACTTTTAGACAGAAATGAGACAGTGAATATTTCTGAATAATCCTGATTTGTTCATTTATAACTCTAAGACACAGTGCTCAGATTCTTAGGCATTCTTGGTGTATCATTTGGAAGCAAGTATCTGAATCCTCTGAGCATCCAGTCGCTGTAGCTCTCCTTCAGAGGCCACAGCGAGGGCATCTGTCTCCTGAAAATGCAACACCACTACTTCAGCTTCTCTCACTCGGATACACTCAGAACCTTGTCATGAGAGTAAGACTCTGAATGCTCTAGGATGAAACCAGAGCAGTCGCAATGGGAAACTTTCAGCTTTTAAAAATTCAAGACCCACAAAGTCTACCAGTGACTTATTAGATCATAGTTAAGATCGAACTTCTTAAATTGATTTTTGTTAATTATTAAAATCAAATAATTGTGTACCAGATTCTGAAGGTTCTAATTATCAGTGAAGTTCTTTCTCTGGATAATGTTACAGACTTATAAAGATGGTCCTGTATATTTGTATTAAAGAGAAGAGGTAAATAAATGATTATCTCATGTTTCAACCCTGCAGCTCCCTGTGGCTCACAGATGCAGTTTCTCTTGTGGCTGATGTACAACTATTTTGTGGCATCTCTTGGAATTATTCGTACCTTTTTAATAATGCAAGGTACTCTTGGGACATAATTTCTCCCTTAAATAATTCATAATGCATGCTTTGTATTAAATGAACAATTTTAATGAGAAACCATATCTATCTGACTGGGGAATAACTGTTGATTCAATTTGAATGTTATTTTGAATGAAGTTGCCTTGGATTAACAAGGTTCTGCTATATTGTTTTCTTGTTTGTATCCCAATCTTATTTTTGGTAATAATTGCTTTACATCATTGCAAGTTGAGAAGGTGACAGGGAATGGAGAGAATAATGTATAGATAAAGTAATGGAAAATGAACAGGGAAAACGAATTGTATACAAACACTAATGTGCTTGAGTATCTTTCAATTATTGGTAAACTAGAGAGTTTATGAATAATAGTTGTATCAGGTTTGTTTTTCAGCATAGAAAAGAAATGAGATTCTTATGCTACTAATCCATTATTTTGCCAATTACTTATCAGTCCAACTTACGTGTATCTGTGATCATTGGAAAATGATATTAAGCAATATAATACAAAATGTGATACAATAGAAAGTCATGGTTAATATAGAATAATTATAAAATCCCACTGTGCAGAGTTGTGCTGAAGTGTGCCTTGCTCTTGAGGCAATGCTTACGGCATAATCAATACCCAATATTTGTTGAATAAATAGTGGTTAAAAGTCACAGTATCAACAGAGGAGTCAATGACAATTAAACTATAATTAATAAACTCTATCAAACATAGAGGGATTATGAGAACATCAGGTCAAAATCGTGCACATATGCTGTTTTTTATTTTTTATTGCTTTATTAAGGCATACATGATAATATTATATATTATTTTATATCATGTTATTTTTGTTAAGTATGTGATCATTATAAATACCTAAACTGACACTTTCATTGGCTCCTATATATGTCTTCATACCAAGCATGTGTAAGGTTTATTTATTTAGATATTTTCAAGAAAGTACTTTAATACTATTAATTACTTGCACAGTTATTTATAATAAATCCAAAGAGCATTTATTCTCATTAAAGTTTTTTACCCATGTCTTCTCATGTCTCACTCTCCAATGGTTCTCTGGCAACCATCAATATACTCTCTGCTACTCTATGAGTTCAACTTTTTTTTTAGATTCTGCAAGTGATCAAAATCACATGGTATTTGCTCTTCTTTGCCTGGCATACTCATAAACACAAAATGCTTCACATTTTTCCATATTTGCAAATAAGATGGTTTCACTATTTAAGGACACATAATACTATATAATTTATATATATATCACTTCACATTTATAAATCTATCAGTATTTATTTAGGATGATTTTTATATATTTCTATTCTAAAGGATATTGTAATGAACATGAGAAAACAAACATACGTTTAGAAATTGATTGTGTCTCACTTAAATATATACTCAGAGGTGAGATTGATGTGTCATATTGTAGCTTCTAATTTTTTTAAGAAACCTCTGTACCCTGTCCCAAGTGACTATATTTATCTAAATTCCCACTGACTGGTGAACAAAACCTCTCTTTTCTTCTCCATCTTGATGATACTGATCTTCATTCTAATAACCATTCTAATAGGTACAATGTATACCATCTCATGGTGGTTTTGATTCATATTTCCCTGATTATTAGCATGAATTAATTAATAAGTAACTCAAATACTTATCAAACATACTCAACAAGAATACTGGTATTTTGACAGTTTCATAAGTGAAGAGACTGATGCCTAGGTAGCTACACTAAATTACTTAAGCTCACCAAAGAACATATGAATGTGAACCCAGAATTCTCTGACTCCCAGTAGCAAACTTCCAGTCATCTCCCCCTTAAAGGCTGGCAAGCTTGATGTTCATGCCATGCCTTTCATATGTTACTGAAGGATAAAAGCTGATTGAGACCTTCCCATAGACACTGTTCTTGTTTTGGTTGCTACAAATGCAAGCATTGTTTCTACTTAAGGAGGGAACACTGTTGAAACAATAGCCTTCTTTGTCTTGATCTTTGGGTTTAAAATGTGAGACAATGGAAACAATTAATATGCTGCTGGGAAATTCATTAGATTCCTTTCTCAATATTTAACACGGCTTTTATTTTTGAAAGACCATAAAAATGGTTGTGAGGCTGGAGAGATGGTTTATATAAGGGGTCACGTAAAGTTTCATGTAAAGGACCCAGTTCAGATCTTACACAACTACAAGGAAGCCCACAACTCTAGGCATCTCCAGTTTTGAGAGAGCTGTCACCAACTCCTGGCTTTGGAAGGCTTAAGGCATGCATGTGGCGTGCTCACATGCATGCATACAAGTATACATGCACATAAAATATCTTAAAATATAATTAACAATAAGAAATATTCACATATAAAGTAATGTAGAAGTGTGGAAATATTTTGAAACATTTACAAAGTGTCTTATAGATTATCATCAGGGCTCATTTTATATGAAATTTTAAATTAAGGTACTTTTAAAAAGTTCATCATTTAAATATAGAAAGTAGAAATTAAATGTTTCTATAGAATACTAAATATATCTTTAGAGATTTCAAAAATAAATCAAAATTTTGATTATTAGATTTTATTTATGATATGGGTGTATGTTTTAGTCAATATTCTATTGCTGTGGAGACACAATGACCACAGCAACTCTTATGAAAGAAAGTATTTAAATGGGGCTTGGTTATAGGTTCAGAGGCTTAGTCCATTAACATGCTTGGGAGCATGGTAGCAAACATGGCAACATGAAGGCAAGCGTGGTGTTTGAGAATTATCTGAGTGTTCTGTATCTGGATTCGCAGGCAGCAGGAAGAGAGAGACCCCCGGGCCTGGCTTAGGCTTTTGAAATCTCAAAACACAGCCCCATGGTACATTTCCTCCAACAAGGCCACACCTTTTAATCCTTCTCAAGTAGTGGTGCTCCCTAATGACTGAGCCTTCAATTATGTGAGCCTACAATGGCCCCCCCTTTATTCAAATCACTGCAGTATATGATTCCATATATGTGTGTGTGTGTGTGTATGTGTGTGTACACGTATATACACATATATGGAAATAAAATGTCATTCAAATACCTTGCATTATAAAGTCTTCTTTCAATTGATCTCATTATTTCTACTATAAAATAGATCACAATATAAAATAAAAATATTGTGAGGGTATGGTTGGAGCCTCAGAGTTCCTGTCCCAATGTCCTGGTACTCTTTTAATCAAAAGCAAAATGTAATATTTTTAGCACAAATAAATTTTATTTATGGTCTATATTTGTGCACATGTACATACTCATAAAACTGCATGCCATTTTCTGTTATTATTAATAGTCAAGAATACAAAAAATTGCTGGTATCATTTCCAGGTTTTGACTGAAGTAGCAGCTTTGCAGTTTATTGTCTGTTCCTTTCTATTCTTAGGATGCAACAAAAGGAAAAAGTATCTCCTGTATGTCATTTTTCCTTTCAGAAGGATGCAGGAAAATAAAAATGGAAAAGAGTTTCCTGTAGTGTTTCTGACAGCGAATTTCTCCGAATGCAGAAATCCCTCTTTCCTCTGTGACACGTTGCTGCATATATGCGGGAGAACGTGGAATGGATGACCTTCCCTGTTTGCATGAGTGATAATTCATGAATACATAGTTCTCCATTAAAACCAAACTGCAACTTCAGCTGCATATTTCCTTAGCTATGCTTTTTTTCTGTCCTAACAAAATATGAAAAGAATCAAAGAAAGTTAGGCTCTAATATTCTGGAAATGAAATTAATGTAATTTGTCTGGCCGTGAGGTCTACGGGACTGGGGTCTATGTAGACTGGGGTCTACGGGAGTGTGCTGGCCCTTCAGGATGGTAAGAGTTTCCCAAATTTACTTTTCTTTCTTTTTTGAAAAAATTTATTTATTTATTTTGTACACAGTGTTCAGCCTTCATGAATGCCTGCAGGCCACAAGAGGGTGCCAGATCTCATTACAGATGGTTGTGAGCCACCATGGGGGTTGCTGGGAACTGAACTCAGGACCTCCAGAAGAGCAGTCAGTGCTCTTACCCTCTGAGCCATCTCTCTAGCCCCCCAAATTTACTTTTCAAACACAGATGTTCTATATCATATTCAAAACATTTTATAAAAAATGTCTTAGATTATTTGCTAAATCCCTTGAACATGTTCATTTAAGGATGTCGTCAAAGTAACAACCATTTGCCTCTGATGAAGCAGCTAAAGACAGAATTCTCAGAAACACTGAAGCAAACAGTCTGATGTAAACAGGAAACCGACTTTGCTTTTACAAATCTTTTGAAGATCACATTGATGATTATACTATTATTGAAATTGTAACACTAAAGCCCAGACATGATGAATTAATCAATAGGACCCCTTGACTAGGGTTAGAGCTGAGTCTGAAATGGAGATGAAGAGGACAGAATGGTGAACATTGTTCCACCTCTACAGATGCTATTTTATTGAGCATCCCATATATTGACTCTTATCAGTCAATATGGTTTCTTAGGGAGAATCTAAGGTCTACAGAAGTGCAAGCGTGCAGTCCCAAAGTCATTAAATTATAGTAAGGTCTATTCAGCTCCATAAAGAAGAGTATTTTATGCCATCAGGCTGCTTACCAGATCCAGCAGTGCTATACTTAATGTTCACACTTGAGAATAGAGTATGTAGTAAGAGTTATAAAAAATTAAGTGGGATGTCTACTCTAGTTTGTAAATGTTTCTCAGAGTTTATGTACTGAAAACTTAACCCTCAAGACAGCAGTCCTGAGCGACAATTAGGAAGGATTAGATCATGTTTTCTTTGCCTTCATAAAAGGCTGATGTTACTATGGCCAGTGTCAGTTCTTATTTTAAAATGCCAAACTCAGAAAGGGGCAGGCTTCCCACGGAGGCAGAGAGGAGGTAGGGCGAAGGTGTGAAGAAGAGGAGGTAGGGGAAACTGTGTTTAGGATATAAAATAAAATTAATTATAGAAAAGAAGCCAAGCTCGACCAACCCTATCTTTTGATAACATAATCAAATTTTACATATTTTCTAACAATTCATAAATAAATATAAATCAATGTTTGGAAAATACTATACCTTTATTCTGCATGACTGCATACAACAGTGTATCAAAATAACTAATGCAATATTTGTATAATGTGTACATGTTTTTATAAAGTATTGCCAATACAATTGTTTTAAAATAAAATGTATTATAATCTTGTGGTATTTGTCCTTTTATTTACATCTCTTTAGTATCTCCCATTTTGTAAGTCTTTTTAATTCATTCACTTATCTAAAAACCACAGACTATAACTGCAAACTGTGAACAGTTATAAGTACTAATCATTGTGATATCAAGTAAACAAACCAGACTCCCTTCTTCTGTAGAAAATGGAGGTAATAATAACCAAATGAAATAGATCATGTCAGACATTGATGCAATGGTTGAACAAAGGCAGTAATGGAGGGCCACTTAGAATGAGTTTGGAGCTCAGGATTGATCTTCGAGGAAGACGATTTTAAGTACATGAATGGAAGAACTTACATTGTGTAATTCTAGGAATGCTGGGAACTACGAAGGGAAAAGTGATTTAAAGCCAAAGAGAAGACAGGGAGGAAAAGTCACTTTACTCTGGCAAAGGCACTAAACTGAATTGTAGACTAAGAAAGGGACCAAATGGGAAAAGGTTAAGACAATATGATAACGTGTGGCTTTTAATGATAATGCTAGACATTGTGGGAAATTGGGGTGGTGGCAATAAATGAAGAGTGTATACTGTCCCAATCCAGGCCAGAAACGGCAGCAGAGACAGAAGATGTGTACACAGGTGAAAGAGTGAATTGGAATTTATTTGGAGGCTACATTGGAAAGGATTTTAAGATTAATGGGTGATTAGGAATTAAGACTTTTCACTTTAACATTTAACTTATTGTCTAGAAAAATTTAACACTTTCTATCTTGGTTATATAGTAAGATTATTTATTAAGATGGGAAACTTTAAATTTAAGATTCTTTGATCATTCACACCTTTATTTTAACTTTGTTCCATGTATAGCAGATAATTGATTAGCAAACTATTCACTCAATCATGTTTAATTACTTTAGATATTTTTGTCATACTATGGGTGCCTCATCTCTGGTTAGAAAGATTTTGTTTAACTTTCTGGATACAATGAGAGTCAAGGACATTAGATCATGAATTCGTAAGGATACAAATGACACATGTACCAAACAGCTCTGAGAAGTAGAAAGTCATCCAGAACAAAGCCCTGTGCAGTGCAGCTGCAACTCTCTGAAGGACAGATCTCTTAGCCTGCTGTTCACATCAGCTATTTACAGTTCTCAAGGCTATTTAATTGTAGTGCCAGTGTCCCTGTTACTTGACTGTCCTACTCAAAATTCCTCATGGACTCTTGACTTTTTGCCTTTTAAACTTGGCTTTACATTATGGATCTTTGTGAAAATCAGTCTAGTATTTCAGATGAAATACTCAGGATGGAGAAGACAGAGGTCAGCCAACGAGCTGATTCCACCATTAAAGAAGCTTAAGAAAAGCAAAACACACAACTGAAAAGAGGAAACTGATGATCTTTCTCAAAAATTTTGTTTTTTTCTTTCTCTGTGTCTTAGATGTACAAATATGTTAGAATGCCCCCAGCTGTTGTCGTTCCTACTGCTAAGCTCGTGTTTCCCTTGCACATGTGAGCTGCCGCTCATCAATACACACTGTGCTGAGACTGGAGAACAGTCTCTTGTCACTGCTTGTGACTGTATGCCAGGGTCTGCCTGAACACACCACGGGCTCCTGATTGTCTCTGAGGGCTTATCATAGCCACCTTCTGCCACTTGTAAGATATGGTCGTTCTATGTAAAGCTAATATGTAGGATTCCAGTGTACTAAACTAAGCAAGGTGGAAACACAAGGCTGTATGTGTTATGCACCAGAGATGGATTGAAAAAAAAAAGGGAGAACAATTTCTGAGAAAGGAGGTTTAGAAATGATGAACATGTGAGAAAACGTTGATGTATCCCTTAGTATTGGGATTGATATTGATAATAATCAAGATATAAGGCTTGAAAGTCAAATCAACATGATTAGATAAAGCATTTTAAGTGAAGATGTTTTGCTGTGGAACAATGGTCTGTATTCTGTCATGGCCAGTAGCCAGGCAGGAAGTATAGGTGGGACAACCAGACAGGAAGTAGAGGCAGGTCAAGGAGAGCAGGAGAATCCTGGGAAGAAGGAAGCCCATTTCTCTGCAGTCCTGACCCAGCCACAGAAGAAGCAGAATAAGGTACTGAGCCACATGGCTAACCTAGACAAGAATAATGGACTAATATAAGTTATAAGAGTTAATAGGAAGCCTGAGCAAATGGGCCAATCAGTTTATAATTAGACCTCTGTGTGATTTCTTTGGGACTTAACAGTTGTAGGAACTGGGCAGGACAGAAAACTCAGTCAACAATGTTTGAATTTACTTATTTATTTGTTTACCTACTTACTTGTTCACTATTTTTCTAGTTCTGACACTAACTCTGTGACTACAGTAAATTCACATCAATTCTTAGCTTCAATTTTTCAATAAAAATATTGAGCTAGTTATATTCATTGGAGTTAGGCTCTTTATGAGTGGATTACCTTGGCATTGTGTTTAGTTGTAGGGTTTTTTGTGTGTGTGATGGTCTCCATTTGTTTTAAAGTTAAGCTTTTTCTAATGAGGTGAGTTGAGGTAGTTATGCTTATCTGTAGGTATAATGATAATATTTAAAATATAATAATAAATTATGTTGGCCTAGCAAAGTGATGATAGCAGATACTTTTCTAAGGCTCATACCTTAGTAGTCATGAGAAGCTGGCTAAGTTTCCCTTATGAGGCATGATTCTTCTCCTTTTGAGTGAGTCTTAAATCCGTTTAGACTGTAGTTGGTTGCCACTGACAACTTCTAGGTCTAAAAACTAAAGAACATCTCAGAAGAGGGAGCAGAAAGATTCAGAATACCAGGAAGTCTGCTGTAAAAATGCCTCTCCTAGAAATGGCTACATACAGAAGACTAAAACAATAGCAACAGGCGTGTTCACAGAGGAAGGGGAAATTTTCACGGGGTCCAGCCCTATGTAAATAACAGTAGGCAACTATTGATCAAGAATTAGCCTCTTGCAGGGATGCACCCATTTTGTGCTGCCCATGTTTGTACACATGATTGACCCACCAGAAGTCGCATGTTTAAAGTGTCCACCTTGAACAGAGGATTGCTCAATGCTTTCTATTTGCATTTTCTTTAAAAAATTTCATCTAAATTATTTTATAAAATATATTATTATTATTGCATTCTTCATTTCAAACAGAAACAGTCATGCATATGAGAAAAGATACTGCCCTTATTAAATTTGAGTGTTGAGGTGAAGTGCACAATATTTCAGGCTAAATTACTGTGTTGTCCCTAGCACTGAGAGAATAAAAGTATTTCTAATAACATCATAAGAATGTTGCTATAATCTTCAAAGCAGTTCGACTGCAGACAGAACAATTTCATAAGTATTAATTCTTAAAATGGCACATGAGAGGGGAGAGAAGCTTTTATACTTAAGGACCATTAGTATTTTCTCTTTCTCATTGACTTTCTCTAGACAGCAACATCACACTTAGATGCATAATTGGTCAGAGATTGGCATTTTTATTATTTTATGCTTTGAATCATTCTGACTTGTCACCTCATGTTCATTCATCTAGCTGGTTCCCTCAGGACCAAGAGCTCATAATTCTTCCATTTCTCATGCAAAACACTTTGTCTACAGCTTGATTTAACATGGCCAGTACATGTAGATTGACATCTCTCCTAAATGGTCACCTATGGTACAAGACAGGCATGATAGTTAATACGTATTGTCAGCTTTACCAAGCCTCAATCACTTAGGAACCGGGCATCCTGGCACACCTGAGAGGGATTTTCTTGATTGGGATGACTGAAGTGGGAAGACAGCCCAAATGGAGAAAGAACCATTCCTTGGACTGAGGTACTGATTTTAAAGGATAAAGCAAGCTGAAGTTAAACTCTTTGCTTCCTGAATGAACACAGTGTGACCAACTGCCTCAAGTTTCTGCTTCCAGGACTCCCCTGCCATGATAGCCTGCCTACACCTTTGCAATGTGAGCCAAAAATACACCATTTTTCCTTAGGCTTCTCTTGTCTGCATATCTTGTCACAGCAAAGGAAGAGAAATTAGAATAGCATAAAAGGACTATCTTTTATAATTTTGTCTGTACGTTTGCATCCTTTTGTAGTTTATGCAACATTTGGTATATTATCTATTGTGTCAGAAATGATTACTGGGCCTGGAGTTATTTATATCTCGGTGATAGAGTGCCTACATATACTGCATGTGGCCCAACATTCAATCCCCAGCAGTAAGAAAAATGGCTGGGTTAGAAGTAAAATATTATAGGTTTTGTTTGTTAAAATATGACAATTAGTAGAATTGAAGAGGTGACTTAGTAGGCAATGTACTTGCTGCACAAACATGTGTACCTGAGTTGGGATTCCCTATTTCCACTAAAAGCCCAAAGCAGTGCATATATAGCCACAGCTGGGGTAGGGGCAAACACTGATGGCTCCCTGGAGCCAAATAGGCCAGCCAGCTTAAGCAAAATTTTGGGCTCCAGGTTCAGTAATAGTGCCTGTCTCCAAATGGAGCACTACTGATAAATGCACAGAATACCAAACCCCATCTTTCCCACATACATACACAAATGTGCAAGTATACATGCATATCTATAAGACATCATAAACATACATACACACAAACACATAAGCAAATAGCACAGCTAATTCCATTTTATTGTGTGGCCATGGTTACTGTGTTACTCTCCCAGTCAAAGCAAAGGTGGCATAGTTTATTCATCTGGAGATCTTTTCCCCGATTTATTAAAAAGAAATGAAATATGCACCCTTCACCTTTACTGTCTAAATGTTTTATTTTGCTTTACAAAAAATGATTCTTAAAAGAGAATCTGAAAAACACTTGAAAATTTCACTATAGAGAAGTGTGTTTTTTTTTAATTAGGAAATATTGGAGGCAGTGGATGAGTAAATGAATAGAAATGCAAAACACATGGTATCACATTAGTAGATCTGCTCATTATTGGCAGTAGACTCTGAAAAGTTAAATAGACTTTATAAATTACAAAGCAGTAAGTAGTTGTCTATTGATATATAATAAAACGTCACTAATGCCTAATAACTATTAATAATCTATTATTTTCTCTCAGTGTCTCTGGGGATTGAGAATTCAAAAGCTGCTTGGTCAAGTGGTTTGGGATTAGGGTTTCATATCACGCACCTTTTATGAGCAGGTTCAAGCACTTCTCATGGTGTGCCTCATAGAGTCGAAAGTTGACATACCTAGAGGAGAGAGCCAACAGGCAGTTGTAACACCTTTCATGAGATGACCTTAAAGTCCTGTGATAATTACTATCCCATACTTTGTGTTGAAAGGCATGAACTCCTGTACAGATTCAAGGGGAGGCTAAGTAGATTCTCCTCTCATTAGAAGAAAGATTCCAAAAGGGCATGGAAGTCCAGAAATATTGCTGTGACATTTTTGTAAAATGCTGTCTGCCAGGGGCAGGTGTCACCCCTGCCACTTTAAAGATGAGCAGGCATATCTTTAGTGAGCTTCAAAGCCTCTGTCTCCAGAAACAGTTGGTGTAAGGCAGTAATACTAACCTGGGAGTGGCATGCTTCATCTCAATGAGCAGTGCTGTGGCCTTGACTCGATGGATCACTGAAGTTGCATTCACAATGGAATCATAGTAAATAGCACAGAAAGTCTTAATTTAACCTCACCAAATGACACATTTGGAATATCCACACAGCCTTGCTTCCTGGCTTGTATGTGAGTATGTTTTGTCATCTTCTTGCTGTTAAGGCCAATGAAAACACAGTCATACCATCTTCCTAAAAAAGTTTAGATGCTTGTTTGCGTTTGGTATTATGTATATTAAATCTATATAGAGCATTGGCTCTCAACTTTCTAAATGATGAGACCCTTTAACACAGTTCCTCATGTTGTGGTGAGCCCCTAACCATAAAATTATTTCACTTTTACTTCACAATTACAGTTTCTCTACTGTTAAGAATTGTAAGGTAAGTATTTTTGGCTTCCAGGGGTCTTCAGCAGCTCCCATGAAATGGTCGTTTGACTCCCATGGCTTTGTTGACACACAGGTTGAAAACTGCTAATATAGACAGATTATTTTAAATGTCTCCTCAGCTTACAGCATGCTGCAAACTGTGCCTCATGTAACTGAGGTTCACAATTGGCTATAGAAATAAATGTGATATTCTAATAAGGGATAAAGATAAGTTAATTTTATGGGAAGCCAAATTTTACCTTAAACTATTTTCATTTCTGAAGGAAATAGAAAAATACAATACTTTCTAAAAATATATCCCTTAACAGTAAATATTCTTGTGAAATATGTCAGATTATTTGGTTTTATTTTCAAAGCTTTTGTACCTTTCAAAACTAAACAAAATGCTTCAAAGACTGAGGACACTTTAAAGGATAACTTTAAATAGATAAGAATAGTAAAAATCAAAAATTGAATAAGGTGAATAGATATTGAATCCAGATCATGTTCAAATGTTATTTTAATCTGCGGCTTTCTGAGACACAAATCATCATAGTGTACGATAGAATTTCTTGCTTATATCTTCCGTAAAGTTGAGTTTTTCTTCCAAAGTTAGTGGAGTGCTTTGATGTCAGTAAAGTGGTAGAGAAAAACATTCTGTTCTTCTTTTGAAAGAAGCTCCATCAGGCTTAGAATACACTTAAGACGTGTGGAGATGTCAAATTAATTTATAGTTGTTGGTTTCTTATTCTGTGACAAAGAATAATGAAAGGTCTTGAAAAGCAAAAAAAAAAGTTATTTGTTAAGTATTCATAGTGTGTGGGGTTTTGGAATTGCCAGTGTTGGAGAAAAAGAACGATACTTAAGAAATAGCTAACATGATCTTTCTCAAAATGCCTACCACTGTTGAACTGAGAGAACAGATTAGATGGAATCAGTTTTCCATCTCAGAACTCAGGGATATGTACAACTGCCCACACCATTGTTCTCCATCTCTACAGAGAAGTTGCCCAAGCTCCTGTCTAAAGCCAATTCTATCACCTTTGAGTCACACAGTCAAGATCTAGAACACAGTTGAAGAAAATCTCTTAGAATATGTGTATCCATGGTGCTACATGAATTCACATTTTGCAAACTGTATTTCACTTCAAATAGATATACACTAAGATGGTATTATGATGGTCTGTTCATTTTAAGGTGGACATTCCCATGGATTAAACTTTAGTTGGATATTCAATTTTGTTTTATTAGTGATAATTCATCAGAAAGAAATTCATGATTTGTTCTCATGTTATTTTTTACATGACTCCTAAAAAGGAGAAAGGATCATTTTACAAACTGCGTGTTTTAATATTTTGCTAATTTCCTTCAGTTTTGCAGGACTAGGTAGACTGGATATGTCATGGTCTTCAGAGATTAGAGTAAAAATTTTGATAATGGCACATATCTGTACATGCTTTCAATCACTCTTGATATAGAGAGGAAGTTGCACATCAGAGAAAACCAAGGGAACGTTAGGAAGAAAGTGAAATTTCCCCATCTTAGAAATAAAAAGAGATGGCATTTATCTTGGACTGTAGGGAGAATGGTAAAGCATTAGTTAAAAGAATGGAAAGAATGGGGTGAAGGAAGTATAGGAGACAAAGCAAAGTAGAATTATATATGAGAGGAAGACTTATCTTACATGTCTTTCTGTCTTCTTAATATATCATCCCAAATTACTCATGAGAACCTCTACTTCCCTGGATCTATTAGATGAGACTCACTTTGCTCTTTGGTGTTAAAAAATAAACTCAGACCCAACCTATACTCAGTTAAACACAGCCTCAGGACCTTTCTTCTCTCCTGGGAAGAAAGTTGGAGTCAGTAGAAATGAACATGTGATCCTGAGACTCATACTGAAATGAAGGCCTACCTGACTGGTGCTGAGCTTGCAAAGGAGCCTGAGGGCTGAAGGCTTGAGCTCCTCATCCCTGCAAATAGAAACAGTGCTGACTATATCACGAGGATCTTAAGTTTTTGTATCAAAGTGTATTGCAGAATGGATTGTGGAAATAAAATAAAACTCTTAGCACATGCGCACTCCCTATATTCACACACTTCACATGCTCAGGGAGAAGATGGAGGTTTGTTTCGCTTATGTTCTCTCACTGACATTCAGGATGGAAAGCTCCAGCTCAAAGATAGAATGTAGTAAATATCCATACCTTATTATAATATGATAGTATTCAGTTATACTCAATTCCCAAATAGGGATAGATATGGGAAAGGATTTTGCTGATGAGTGTTTGGGGTTTTAGTTTTTTTATGAGGAGAAAGGATTTATTTGGCTAATAGACTTCAGGTCATAATTCATCGTCCTAGGAAGGTCAAGGAAGAAAATCAAAGAAGCTAGTAATATTACACTCAAGAGATGAGAAAAAATAAATTCATGCCTTCCTCATTCTTAGCTAGCTTTCTCTACCCTCACACAATCCAGGGCCCTAAACCAGGGAAGGATTATGTTCATTTTCTAGATGAGTCTCCCACATCAGCTAAGGCAATCCAGACAGCTCTTCACAAGCAGGCTCACAGGCCAACACAATCTAGACAATCCTTCACTGAGACTTCTTCCCCAGTTGAGTATAGGTTCTGCTAAATTGCTAAGTCAAACTGATTATCATATTAAGGAAATATCTTATAGTGTGAGTACTCCTAGTATACATAAATGTGGGTTGTCTCATTTTCAAAAATATGAAATGTATGTAATATTTTGATTTTTTCTTTCTTAAAGACCTTTTCTATTGTTTTTTTAAATTGTTTTTATTGAGCTATATATTTTTTCTCCACTACTCTCCCTTCTTTCCCCTCTTCTAGCCTTTCCCAGGGTTCCCATGCTCCCAATTTACCCAGATCTTGTCTTTTTCTGTTTTCCATGTTTATTAGATCCATGTATGCCTCTTTTTAAGGTCTTCCTTTTTGTCTAAATTTTCTGGGATTATGAACTGTAGGCTGATTTTTCTTTGCTTTATGTCTAAAAGCTACTTATGAGTGAGTATATATTTTATTTGTCTTCTGGGTCTGGGTTACCTCACACAATATGATGTTTTCTAGATCCAGCCATTTGTCTACAAATTTCAAGATGTCATTATTTTTTTCTGCTGTACAGTACTCCATTGTGTAAATGTACCACATTTTCCTGATCCATTCTTCAGTCAAGGGGCATTTAGGTTGTTTTAGGTTCTGGTTATGAAAAATTATGCTGCTATGAACACAGCTGAGTACATGTCCTGGGCAGCAAAATAGAGCCAATTCTGTTGGCAGAGGCATGAGTGAGTCCGCCCTGAAGTTGTGAGTATGGGAAGGCTGTCCCCATTACTCATTTGTCATGTAGCAGGATGGGTGGGAGAGAGATTCCCTCCCCCACACCACCTTCATATGTATCCATGCCTAAAGTTGGTGGGAGAACTGGTTCCAATGTCAAAAGAGTTGTAGAGCTAGCTTTACTCCTGATCAGCTACAGTACATTGGAGAGTGGTCCCTATGCTACCACACCTGGACAAAACAGTTGAACTGGCCCTGAAGGTATAGGTGTGAGAGAACTAACCCTGAGGATATGAAAGAAGGAGAACTGGCCCTGACACTTGCTCATCACTGCAAAGGATGATCTAGCCAGGGCAATGCAGGAAAGCTCACCATGGTTTTGAGGACAAGGGAGAGCTGGCAGGCTAACCAACCATGTATCTACTCAGGCCCAGAATTAGTGGGTCCACCCAAATATCCATGCCATCTGTGATCTGCTGGTACACATGTAGGTACTCATCCTGCAGACCCAAAACTGGTGGATCTCCATGACATGGCAGCAACAGGATAACTAAGAGATGTTTTAGTGAGAGCCTAGATTGATAGTATAGCAGAAACCAGAGGCCTTGAAACAGACCAATGATTCTTTGCAATGAAGACTTGCAAGTAAAGATATGTGGATAAGAGGTTTCACTGAGGGACTCACTGCCAATCTCCAGCTTCCATGAAACATTTTATTTTTCTTTCTTTTCCACTCAAATTTTATTTTATTTTTCTGAGTGGGGGTGTGTTGCAAAGGCAGATGGAAGATACTAAGGAACAGAAAAGTGAATGGAATGGAGATGCATATTGTGAAAAACCTAAAAAATAAATAGAAACTAAAGTTAAAAAGAAAATGAGTACATCTCAAAGATTATCCAGAAAATTATAAAAGAAGCTGCAAGATTTTTGTTAATATTGTATATTTTTCTTTCACTTTTGAGATTATAATTACATCATTTCTCCCTTCCTCTTTCTACCTCCATATCCTCCCATTATTGCTCTCTTTCAAATTCATGGCCTCTCCTTTTTAATGAATTGTTGTTACATATATATATATGTATATATATGAATATGCATATTCATATACTACATATCCTAAATAAAACCTGCTCATATGTATTGTATTACTTGTATATGTGATTTCATGGCAGATCATTTTGTATGGGATAACCAATTCATGTGCTCCTCCTTGGGGGAGATTCTTTTCCTACTCTCAACATTCCTTACTTTCCTATAGTTCTTTGTAAAGGGTTGAACACGGATGAGCAATTGTGTGTCTATTGGTGTTATGATTGTTTAACTCATTGAAAACTGCAAGTTTTATAATATGGTTTTAAAATAAGGTAAGATAAATGTTATTGTGTTCAATGGGTATATAGCTTAAATTGTAAACAATAAATAAATTGAAGAAATATCCGAAAAGAAAATTAAATGTTTAAAAGTAATAAATTCTGCAAAGAGAGAGTAAAGTAATATAAAAAGAAAAAGCCACATAAAGATTGGAAATACATGGGGATCTTGATTCTGTATGGTGTTTTGTTGACTTTAAATTTTTTAAATACTAATGAACAAAAAACAGTATCTTCTGAGAAACATTGGATTATGGAAACAGCTAAATTGAACCAATGTATATATTTTAAAAATAACTTAAAAATGAAAGTCAGAAAATGTGTTGTATTGGGGGAGAGCTTTTGCTTTTGTTTCCACAGGGGGAAAAAAAGCTATGGATTTCTTCCTTATGAATAAAAATCAGTTTTGCTTGGGGCAGACCTCTCAAAACATTGACTACAGACATGAAGAAAAAGATGAAGAAAGACTACAAGACAGGTGAGGTACATGCTGGTCCTTCTACATGAAAGCATCTCTGAAACTGGATGATCATAGAGTGCTCATGTCTTATTTTATACGTCATCCTTGTGTATGTCATGGATAGAGATTTATGTTACCATTTGGTTATACAGTGCAATTGGGAATAAAAAGATAACAGACACTTTTCACCTTCAAACTCCAGAAAAGAAAACAAAACAAAACCCTCTTTAGAAGACTTGTGCACACCACACATTTCATATTTGTGCTAATACAGCTATATGTGCTCCCTTTAAAATATCATTTTCAAAAAAAGAAAATAAAAAAACAGACACACAATGAAAACAAGTAGCCTAAGTGATCCAACCTCTCAGAACGCCTCTGTTACAGTTTCCTCAAAACTCTGCATTCAGAACAACTTCAATAGTTGATAGTTGAGATGGTCCATACTCCCCAACTCTTCAGATAAGTTCTCAACTTTCCCATGAGCTTTACAGACTGCTTGGGCTAACTCTTCAAATAAGCTCTACACTTTTACATCATTTGGAGACTAAACAAATATAATTCAGGTAACTACCCCAGGACTCAACCATTTCCCCAATTTTCTTAAGGTCTCCTGGAGATGTTATTGCTCCCAGACAACATAAAGCAGTCTAGAGAACAAGGTATTGGCATTTTCAAGAGGTGAGCTAGATTATTTTTGTTTTCTCCTTCAATGGATTATGGATGTTTATCATTGTCTAGACAGACTGGTTGCAAATTGTTCTAGATCATGGTAATGGAAACCTAAACAAAGTAGGTTAGATTCAGAGATCTCTTTTTGAAAAGATAGAAAGGGTGATATAGAAATAATAGGACAAAAAGGTATATTATTGAATTTACTTTAAACTAAAAAGCAAGTATTAATCTCAAATATTTTTTATTGGTATAGGTTTTTATATAGTGATACAAATTTAAGATTATTTTTCTTATGCCATATATATGTTGAGTTTATATTTATTGTGCAAAAGTTAGCCCCTGGGTAAGAAACTGCCTTTACCTTGACTGCTGACAGTATATTGTGCAACCTAGACAAGCAGGACGTAAAAGAAGTGACTGCCAAACTTTGCCAAGACAATGTAGGAAAGTCCTTCAAAATACCAGTTTTGCTGGAAAGTCTGTTACATAGTGTAGGCCTGAAGACTGATGATAGATGTTCCAACATTGCAGAAAACTTTGGATTACTTTCCAGGCAGCCATCTGTCTCTGCCATTTTTAAGGCATCTTATGATTGTTTTAATTAAGAGCTAAACTGCCTAGCTAGGCAGAAGAGAATATGTGGGAATTCCAGGCAGAGACAAACAAACTGGGAGGAGGACACTAAGCACAGGATTTCACCAACAGTCTGGCAGGAAGTTTGATATGCCATACTAAGAAGAAATAACCAAGCTATGTGGCAGAATGTAGATTTAAAAATGTATGGGTTAAGTGACCAGGTCATTATTTGTAATATGGCAGCACAAAGATAGGCCAATAAGAAATCTTGCAATGATATGTCAAATACAGAAATTATCCTGAAAATCCTACTTGGAAATACCTACATCTGATAAACACTTTCTGCAAAATATCTGAATATAATTTTCCTTTTGTTTTAATTTATTAGATTTTTAGAAAGATAGCAATTCAAGTTCCCAGTCCCTCACCTCCTCCCATTCTCTCCACACACCCTCCCACTTCACCCCCATCTAATCCTAAGAGAGGGAAAGGCACATTGCCTTGTGGAAGGTCCAAGGCCCTCCCTACAATACCTAGACTGAGCAAGGTGTACATTCAAAGAGAATAAGATCCCCCAAAAGCTAGTACATGCAGTAGGAATGAATCCTGGTGCCACTCCCAGTGACCCATCAGTCTTCCTCAGCCCAGAAAATGTCAACAGCATTCAGAGGAAATAGTTTGATCCTATGCTTGCTCCTTCCCAGTCTGGCTGGGGTTGGTGAGCACTAACTCAGGCAAAATATTTCACTGGGTGAATCCATCATGGTCTTGACCTCCTTGCTCATATTCTCATTCCTTGCCCTCTTCAACTGGACACACCCCTCACAGTCCTGACTTTCTTGCTCCCTCCTTCTGCTCCTCATATGGACCTTGGGTGATCAGTCCAGTTCTCCAATGTGGGTCTCTGTCTCTATCTCCATCGCCAGATGAAGGTTCTATGGTGATATACAAGATATTCATCAGTGTGGCTATAGGATGGGGCTAGTTCAGGCACCCTCTCCTCTCCTGCCCCAGGAACAACCTGGGGACATCTCCTTGAACACCTGGGAACCCCTCTAGAGTCAAGTTTCTTGACCAACCCTAAAATGGCTCCTTTAATTAAGATATCTGCTTCCCTGCTCCCATAACCACCCTTCCTCCATCCCCACCATCCCATTCCCCCAAGCTCTCCCCATACTCCCCTTCTCCCTTCTCTCCCCCATCTCCCCTTACCCTCACCTAACCCCTGTGCTCCCAACTTTTGCCTGGCAATCTTGTCTACTTCCAGTATCCAGGAGGATAATTATATGATTTTCTTTGGGTTCACCCTCTTATTTAGCTTCACTAGTATCACAAACTATAGGCTCAATGTCCTTTATTTATGGCTAGAATCCACTTATGAGTACATACCAAACTCATCTTTTCGGGTCTGGGTTATCTCACTCAGTAAAGTATTTTCTATTTCCATCCATCTGCAGGCAAAATTCAAGATGTCATTTTTTTTTTACCACTGAGTAAAACTCTAAAGTGTA
>LOEQ01010980.1:0-33289 GCA_001685075.1 Bramus lutescens
GAGGGAAATGGGAGGAGGGGAGGAGGTGGAAATTTTTAATAAAAAAAAGGAAAATGTTCAGGTGTGCAATGCAAGTACTTACACATGTGGTACTCATATTTGGTGCCATATGAACATGAACAGGTGAGCACAGTGACAAAAAGCATTACGGTTCTGCCGGCTGAGGTTTTAAGAGGATGGTTGCAGACAGGGCTGGGAGGGAGCAGTCATGACTGGTGGCTAGAAATGGAGACTAAGTCCAGGTAGTAAGTAGCCTTTACATAGATGGAGACACCCTACGTTACTGAACTCATGGACTTCATTGTGTATTGGCTGACCTCACTTAAGTCATTTGCTAATGTGGGTCAATGTCTGGGAGATGGCCGACATGGATGGATCCTCAGAGCACATCCGGAGACTCCCATAATGGGGGTCACAAGGTCAAAGTCCAAGAGGCAATACAACTCTACCACCACAGAATATAGCCCCATCCCTCTGTGGTCTTATAAACCAGATAGCACAGGAAACAAACTCCCAGCACCATCCTTGGCCAGAAACAGATGGATAGATCTCTATGGATTCTCATCTCTGACATCTATACAATTGTCTTAATACCCCTATCCCTCCTAAAGCATAACCTACTTCCTTTAAGCACAGTTGACAAGCAAGGGACATGAAGGGGTTCCTATCCCCAGAGCTGGTGTAAAGTAATGTAACTTGGTTATCTCTGGTTGGTTAAACCTCATCTTCCTAGCCCATCTATCCTGCTTGTCTGTTGGACATAATTTCATGTAGGAAACTACACGTGAGAGAGTGAATTTAGAGACATATGTGTTAGAACACAGTACAAGAATGAAGTCATGTGAGAATTCTGAGTGCTTGTGAGAAAACAAGACAAGTTTTGTGACCTCAGTTTCTTCAAAACAGTTGTTCTTGGAATGTGTTTTTGTGCTTCTCCCAGGTGTAGCAAAGGTGAGTTTACTTCAGCAGTTGTTATTCAAATGCCTCTATGGAAAACATGTTTTTCCACATGTGGCTTGTCCTTGTGATTAAACACCTTACTCATGTGATTCTTAACCCTTAGAGTGTCTGGTAAATTGCCTGATAATTAATAAAAAAAGTTGACTGTTCCATGAGACTTTAGTCCACCTCACTTTAGGCCCCACTCTCCCAGGTTCACACTGCCAACTAGAGCATCAACAATGGGTACATCTCTTCCACCTGTTTTAAAAAAAAAAAAAACGCCAAAAGTAGGCAACCAGTCTGTATCATTTTATTGCTTATGTTACATAGTCCAATGAATACATAAACTCTTTTTTTAAAAAAGTAAGGCACATGAAAAGCCTTCTGTGCAGGTTCCATATTATTTTAAAATTCTATTGGCTAATAAAAGCATTTCAACTACAGAATTAGAGACATCTATCTAGAAAAGAACATGATAGTTTGAGAGCAGAATCCCAAGCCATCATTAAGTTTCACCTCATGGCACAATTAAGTCAGCAAATCCAAGGTTTGTATTCTAACAGTGTAGCTAGGGTGCCACTACAGAATCACTAACCGGGTTATTCACATATGTACAGCCAGGTCCCCAAGTATTAATTATACACCCTAGGGAAGAACAGCATCTAACTGCACTTGTGCCCTGTTTTATCACAGGTAAGAGATTTGGCATTTTCAGTCTTTTTGCATGTTGTGCTTGCCGTTCACAGGGCCTGGTTATACGATGCTGAAGACCATGGAGAGATACTGCTCATAAGACACCTGAATCCAGCCATCCTGATCCGTGTCATAGCGTCTGAATATGTCTGTCAACCTCTGGGAGAAGCACAGACATTGAGAATTTACTACATAGAACAGTGTACTTATATAAAAGACACCTGAGGACCCAATCTCAGAAGCAAAGCATTTCCCTTACTTCTTAGAAGGAGAGTGCAATGGCATTCACACAGGAAAGCACGGGTATAGCCTTGAGCACCTCTAGTCAGTACCTCTATGGGCAACAAAGAATGGCAGATCTGCCCAACTGCATACCACACAGGCTCTTCTTCACATTTCACAACCATCTCATGAACCTGGTCTGGGTGGCCCAGGACAGAGGCATTACAGTTTGGATCTCAACTATATGCCCAAAGGGCACATATGTTGAAGGGCCCAGTGGGGGAAGGGTTAACTACATGTAGTATATAAGCATCATGCAGGGCTCAGCCTCCCCAGCCCACCTCCCCTTCAGCAGACTTTGGACTCAGAGAGGTCAGAAGTAGATGAACAAGACCATTCTATTCCATTTATTTTGTTGCTATTTTATGTTTTTGAGACAGGGTCCCACTATGTAACCCTAGCTGGCCTGGTACTAGGTCTGCAGACCAGCCTGCTCTTGAACTCAGAGATTCATCCACCTGCCTTTGCCTCCAGAGTGTTGAGGACTGGGATTAAAAGCACGGTGCTACCATGCCCAGATTCCAACCATATTTTGTAAGACTAGGTTATGTGCATGACAATTTTGAATAAACTTACGAAGACCATAAGTATGTTCTCAGTATTTCTAAAGAAAACAAAACAAAAACAGACATAAGGGAATTCTATGTGTTAACAGAAATCAACAGCTTCAGCACATCAAGACTCAACAGTTCATGGTCTACCTCCTACTTTAGACATGAGTGTTTTTTGTTGTTGTTGTTTTGTTTTGTTTTTAATGGAAAAAAAAGGTCAGGTGGTGGCACAAACTTGAATCTCAGCATTGAGGCTGAGGGAACTGTTCAAGATTATCCTGAGCTACATTACAAGAGCCTATCTTAATGTTCCCTACTCTCCAGAAAATACTGTTATCATAAAACAAACTACAGTCACATGGCCACAAAACTATGTCTTGGTCAATGGTGGACTATAAGACACTACTATCTAAATCTTAAATATCTGCTAAAAAGGCCCATGCATGGACCAAGACTCCCAAAAGGTCTCCTTGAACCCTAAAATTACTTCGCCCAACAAAGAGCGGAGCAGTTTGGAGAAAACTATGCCCAAATTTCCAAAATGATTGTTTATAAATGTTTATTTTCATTTTAAAAGGAAGAAAGCAATTGATGAACTTTGCCATTACAAGGCAGAACAGATCTTCAAATGTCCTGCTTCACTGAAAAGTCTACCAGATACTATGGGCCTGTAGGCTGAAGATGGATGCCCTAATGTTACAGAAGAACTTTGGGTTACTGTTCAGGCAGCGGGATGTCTCTGTCAATTCTAAAACTTTGGAAGTTGCTTACAACCTACTTTCTGTTTACGTAGGTAATACTATATCCTTCTGGGGTCTTTGATGGAGTTGAATACTAGATAATTATAATTATAGTTTTCCTTAGTTATGATAAAAATAAATTAGATATAAAACTTTAGACTCACAAAGAAAGGATAGATGACAAGAGAATTTTCTTAATTTGCAAATGTAAACGAACTAAATATTATAACTATAATTCTTGCTTGATACTGTTCTATATATGTAGTTTTACTATGTTTAAAGTTAAAACTTTTCTTTTTAATTAGACAGAAAAGGGGAGATGATAAGGGATGTCCTTCTGTATATGTGTGTCTTATGTTATGATGCCATAACAGCTGTGACATCAATAGGGAACAGGCATTTTCCAGATCATTATAATCTTATGTGACAACGTCTGAAACATCACAACAAGGCAAATGATCCTAGTTCCAAGGGTTAAAAAAAAATTTCTTTTTCTAGCACCAAACCTTACACAGAAGGGAAGTACTCACTCTGATGGTTACTCCATTCCTGGCCCCCTCCCACCTCTTGATGTAACAGCAAACCCACATGAAGTTGCTTGGTCACCTGCAAGACAATGCAGCCCTGGATGAAGTCATCAAATGCGATCTGCCCTCGTCCTTGTCTGTCAAATTTGCGGATGAGGATGTCATGGAACTGATCAGAGAGCCGGTAGCCTTGGAGAGGGAAGAAAAGAGTCAAGATAGGCTAAGAGAAGAATAAAGCATGACTTATACTTTATACTGCCTAACTTCTCCTTCAGATCAAACAGTGATTAGATGGGAATAAGAAAAAAAAAGTACAAACTTATTGAAAGGCACTCTGGAAACTAAGTATGCTACTTAAATACCATTTTCTGAAATAAATATGTTGTCAGAACTGTGAAATGATCTTACGTACCAGTACCAACTTGCAAGTCTGAGTAGTAACAGAATGTGCTGCTTGCTGTCTTGCTTCCTATGATCTCTCTGGTTTACGTTACTAACTGTACTCATTCTGCTAGTGCCTAAGAAAACACCCACAAGGCAGTGAGACTTGGTATTCCTGAACCCAGTGGAGACGTCACTATATCAACTCATCTAGACATGAATGTTCTCAGTGACTTACTGTTCTTGGTCACTCATCATTAGAAGATACTAAAGCTAAAATATCACTGAAAGTTCTAGTTACATGTGTGTCAACATAAAGAAAGAAGTTAACTAACAGGGACTCCTACACAAACCAGTTCATTTGGGATCAGGGTTCTGAAAATGCAGCAAATTGGCCTCGTAAAGGTTAGAGTTCATAATGTGTCCTACGCAATACGAATCTAAGTTTCTGAAAGTACAGATAATCAGCCTCATTGAAGTTCAAGATCATTGAAAAAATCACCTGGCATTATAATCCCATTTCCAAATTTTGAGTGTGTTTGAAAAGGTCTTTAGTAGGGGATGACAGATGTGAGATGTGTGGACACACCAGACATACAGACATGACCAAAGGCCATGTTTAAGGAGGACACCTCTCATCTGCTTCCTTCCCTTGTCACCTGTGTGACCGTAGCATACTTACTGATTCCGGAGACAAAATCCAGGTACCCAAATATTTTTACTGATTTTCAGTCTTGTTGGAAACTTTGTAAGTATATGTACACCTATTGTCTGAATCTCACAGTTAATTACTACATAAAACTTAGCCATTATATTTAAAAATGTTCAAACACAAAAACATGTTCACAGCACCTTCCAGAGCAACTGCAGGGAGTGGGAAAGGAATTTATATTCTGGAACCCTAAACAAATGTGTGATATTGAAACTGCTACAGGAACCCCCTTTCTTACAGATCAAATAGAAAACAGAACCTCTAATTTAAATCTGAAAGAAATAGCCCAAAGGAAACTCTGCCATGCCTCACTTCCTTACACCTAGCATGTGAGGTAGTAGCCCTGGGTAAGCCCTGACCCTCTGAAAACAGAGCAAGGCAGGTATTGTTGGTCTCCTGCCAGGACAGGGAAAGGACCAATGAAACGTGAACAAATATATAAGAGTTCTTGTCTGTGCATGAAAGGAACTCCACTGCTGCTAGAATTAACTTGAAATTTCTCTGAACATTGCCACTCTTGTAGAGAAAGCGAAGACAAAAAACAGACAGACTAGCAAAGTAAACTACAAAGAAGTAAACCAAAAGAGAACGTTCCCTAGAGGGGCTAAAATTTGGCAGCAAACTGACCTCTAAAGAGCTCCTTGCTCAGCCCTGAGGTCTGGTTAGGACTGACCAGTGAGATACATTATTAGACCCAACCTGCTGACTATCAGGTTGCACACCATTTGTTTCCATCTAATAGGATAAGGCCACCTCGAGGCCTCCACTCTTGCACAAGTAGCAAAAGCAGATCATAATTCTCAACCAGGAAAGTGCCCTGGTCAGTCTTGTCTATCTCAGGATAGACCAGGTAGAATACCCTCACAAGAGGCTGAAGTGTCTAGTAAAGTAATATGGAGACATATCTACTTTCCAACACTGCCCTAAGTGTGTCAGGAATGTTCTTCTGTAGCTCCAGAGGTGAGAATCTCACTGAATGGAAATACTCTATTTCTACTTCCAACAGCCAACACCTTTGGTGATAGACAAAGTCCTTTTCTACCTAAAAACTAATAGAAGGTATGATGCCACCAGAACAATAACTCCATTTACACCACTGGTCCAGGCTACTGACCTGTGGCCAGGTTGGTCAGCACCAGGAAGTGAGCACCTGGACAAGAAGTTCCACTACCAGAAGAAACATAGCCCTATGCTTCCTGAGGAATCCCAATGCAATCACACACAGCCTGACTGAAATTAGCGACCTCTAGTGGATACAGGGATGATTTGCCTGGCACTAATCTCTGTTCCAACAACCAGCAAATGGCATGAGAAAGGCTATATGTGGGCATTGCCTAATCCTATCTCACTCAAAGCATTTTTAAAAACCAGTAACCTTGTGAAATGAGTCAATGGTAAGCAACCATATTACTTGGCGGTCATGCCACAGGCTTCAGATTTGCCTAAGCCTTAACCATAAAGGAGATAAGCAGATGCAACATGATTGAACATGGCTGAAAATATAGGTAAGTGGAAGTTCATTATACTTTCATGATTACAACAAACAAACAAAACCCCAAACTACATAAGTTGCCAGAGGCTACATGGAAAGGGGGATGCTCAAAGACCTGGAGGGTTTGGGATAAGGGATTATTCACTCCAACTGTGCTGCCCACCAGAACAGATGGCTATACTGCAGGTAAAATAATTAACAAGTAACAAAAGCCATACCTACAGGGCAGTGTTCATGACCATTCAGATCTCTGTACCTGGCTACAGAATTTAGTAGCAATGGTCTCCGTGAACAGACAATCATTAGACTCACCAGGTGTCCCATTAGATACCACAGGTATCACTGGGTCAGCCTGAAACACTACAGATTCTCTTATTCTCTAATAAGGTCCTGTTTTCCCAACAGCAATAACCATTTCAGGAGCCAAAATAAGAACTTTTGCTTCTAAAGCCAACTTCCTAATAGCTGCCACCAAAACTATCTCAAATTAGTGTGCAAACAGAAATACATTTCTTTTTCCTCGACATTTAAGAGAAATGCATCAGGACAAACAGGAGAAACCATGGAACTGAGAGATGTTTGGAAAGTGGGAGAGATGGCGGCACTGCCCAAGATGGTCCACTGGCCCCTGAACAAACATGCTCTCCTCTAGAAGATTCTGAGCACGACACAGGGGGCACTTATGCTTCTAACTGGTCCCAAGGACAAAGTGAGAAGAGAGAAGATTAATGAAAAGGGATGGTCATTGCCATGCTGGAAGGAGAAAAGGCAGAATTATATAATCCACATAAGTGGGAAATAACATACTTTAGGAAAGTAAAACTCAAGATATTCACAATACATTAGATTATAATTCACTTTTTACTAAAACTTCTAGATGACATCTTTTAACAACCTTTTAAAAAATAAAACACAAAAGAGTTTGGTAAGGGCAAAAGAACAGAGAATACTCTGAAACTGTTCCAAATCTGAATCTAGGTATAATCACAAGTTACAGATGAGAGGCAAACATTTCACTGATTCTTTTGTAAGTAAATCCCAGCTTTCTCTCAGACTCAAGGTTAGTTCTGGGAGCTTCTAATTTCACTCTGGGCAGGTACTATGAATATTTGTGAGAAACACAGCACACTTTGCATGCCTAAGCCCACACTAAGCACACACACACTAAATGCATTTGAGAATGGGCACACATACTTTGTAATTTCCCACTGAAGCAAAATTTTAATGAACTGATAAATTTTCTTTACAGAATTAGCTTTTTGTGTTATTTTATCACTGTGTTCATGTACTTTGACAAACCACCATATAGAAGCTGCCAATTACTCCACACCACTGTATTTCCATTTTTCTACTTTAAATTGTTCCAAAACCCACATTCTCAATTTTGCTAGTGACACCATCTCATTCACAAAAAATACATGATTTGCATAGCCCTTATCTCATTTTGGATGAAACACTGTGTGAAAGACTCCATGTCACATATAAATCTTCATGACAAAAATAGAATCAAAATATGAACCTGTACAACATAAACAGAAATTTCACATGGACTGGATTAAAAAAATTAATAAACTAAACAAAGAAAAACAAAACTTGAGGAACTCCTAGATTCCAAAATGAAATATGCTATACAATTAAGACAAGTGAATTACCAAAACCTGAGAGTGCTTGCTTGAGCTCATTCTTGTCGATCATCCCAGAGTTGTCCCTGTCATAGGTACGGAAGACGTTCTGCCAGTCTGTGATGTACTTCCACACACCTGTAAACTCATTGAAGTTCACACCAGCCTTGTTTTCTCTGTCAAACATAGCTGAGATGCAGAGGAACACCAGACACACATTAGGTTTGTATGTTCAACAGAAAAGACAACCACAGTTCAGAATTGACAGTTTATACCACCTCTAAGGCAGAGCCACCAGATGGTTAGTTTGTTAAACAAATTACTAAATTCCTAAAGGTCTAGTTATCCCTGCCTGAGGTGGAGGGAGTGTAGAGGACAGTAACCCAACACTAGCCCCTAAGTAATGACAACCAGAACACACACTCACAAATGTGCAGAGGGCAGACAATTATGAAAAAATGTTTTACACTTCATAAAGTTCTGGAAAACAAAAACACTTTCTCAGAAGGAAAATGGTATGCAAAGGTAAGGGCCCCATTACCCTAGCTCCTAGTCCTGAGCCAGAGTAAACCCTTTTACTTACTGTCCAGGTACATACCTCCAGAGGGAGGTTCAGAGGAGTTCTCATAGGGCAAGAATGCTTATTTTAATTAGAAAATACCCTAGTCTAGTACCCTATTAACTTTGAATTTTATTTTTAAGACCTGAATTTTCATTTAAAAAAAAATACGGTTTCTTTCTCGATGTGAGCTCTCAGTTCCCTGTTCATGCCACTAGGCCTGCTGCCTGTTTCCCGCTATTACAAACTTTAAACCCCCTGAAACTGTAAGCCCAAATAAACTCTTTCTTCTATACATTGCCGGAGTCATGGTGTTTCATCATAGCAATGAATAAGCAACTAATACACAGGGAGAATCCAAACTGATAATTCATATCCTGGTAAGAAAAAAATGATGGGAATCCTTACTGGATGACTCAACTCCAGCTCAGGCCTTGGTACATGAATTTTATTTTTTTTTTTCGTTTGTTTGTTTTGTTTTTGTTTTTCAAGACAGGGTTTCTCTGTGTAGCTTTGGAGTCTGTCCTGGAATTCTGTAGACCAGGCTATCCTGGAACTCACAGAGATCTACCTGCCTCTGCCTCCCACGAGTGCTGAGATTAAAGGTGTGTACCACCACTGCCCCACTTGATACATGCATTTTAAATACCAAACACTAGCTTGCAAAACAAAGAAATATTACTAAACCATGAAGAAAATCAGTTATATGTATGAAATTCAGCAGAAAGAATTATTATATGTAGACTGCCTTCCTATAGACTTCGAAGTCATCAGTAACACAAGGTAAAGTAGTTATAAGCTAACATATATATAATTCTTACGTAAATGCATTTCTTAAAGTTTAGAAGCAAAAGTCACAAAAATGAATTTTTTAAAAGATACTACCAAAATAACAAAATAAGGCTTAAAGTAAACTAATGTGGAAATTTTATACATCTATAACCTCAGAACTAGAATTGGAAAGGATAGACTAAGATGTAAATATCAACAAGTAAGTGAAAGCATCTAGAAATGCAGAAGCAGGGAGGATGAAACCTAGGAGCCCACTCAGTATGACTGAGGTTGTTTCTATGACCCACAAAAACAACCACCTAGCCTGTCTGCATGAATACTTACAAATGATTGACCTAACAGTCACTGGATTAAACGGAGTCCAAGTTCCTGAAAACAAATGACATAAAAGCCATTAGTCAAAAGAAGATAAACCTATGAAACATTCTAGATGCCTGGCCCATGACAGTCCATGAGACTCAGCAGCTGCTCTGGAATAGAGGTTACAAGCAGGGGCCTGCTCCCCAAGACACCAGCAGGGCAACTGTCCTGAATCTGAGAGTCTATCATTTTTGGGTAGTTAGCCACTAGGCTCTAGCTGTCCAGAGGAAAATAATGCTCTGCCACAAATCACATCTTTGCTGTAAACCACCCATGCAAAGAAGTCAGACATGATGGTGCAAGCCTATGATGCCAGTACTCAGAAGGCATAGACCGGAGGATGGAGTGTTGAGACAAGCTTGGGCTATAGTGAGAGCCTATATCAAAAACCAAAAACCACACACATACACACACACACACACGCACACCCCAAACAAACAAAAACTCAAAACAACAACAACAACAAGCAGATCTCAAACTCCCTCTGCACCAACACAAGACAACAAAGATTGTCACCCATGTAACTAGGCCAGTGGTAGAGAAAAGACATAGTGACTGAATAATTTTACAGTGGATCATCTTGCTTATAAGTGTGATTTCCCTTTCCCTCAGCTCTTTTTTATCCTAAACTAGAACTCTATTGATAAAAACATATCCAAAAGAAATTTTTTAAAAAGAAAAAAACGACTGTTTTCAAAACATGCATCTCAAATCACTAATATGTTCACTAAGTCAAATCTACTTCAAAAGCACTAAAAAGAGGTAAGTGTGGTGACAAGTGCCTATAATCCCAGCACTTGGGAAGTAGAAGCAAGAGTTCAAAATCATTCTCAGCTAAGCAATAAGTTTAAGTTAAAGTCAGCCTGGGTTATACTTCACAAAAGACTAATCAACAAGTAAACCAAAAAAGGAGCTTGAGAAAAATTAATTTTTAATATATAACCAAGAAGTCCCAAAAAAGTTTGTTACACATTATTTCATAAACATAAGAAAAATCCTGTGATAGTTGATCTTCACTGTCAACTTGATTTGATTTAAAAATCAATCACCTAGGAGATTAATAAGATAATAGTACCATGTGTATGAGGGTATGTCCAAATGGAATTAATTTAAGGGAACAACCTACCCTGAATGTAGGTGGCACTATGCCCTGGAACAGGGCCCAGACAGAATAAAAGGGAAAAAGGAGACAGCTAGAGGAACAAGGGACACCAGCATTCCCCTTTTAGGCTCCCTAGATGCCATGAAGTGAACAGTTCTGTCCCACCAAAACCTCCCCTTCTGGATGGACTGAACCCAAACTGTGAACCAAAACAAATATTTCTTTCCATGAGTTGCTTCTAGCAGGTACTGTGGTTGCAGAGATGAGAAAACAAATCCTGTTCTGTGTTCTTTCTGTCCACTGACCATACTTGTTCTATGTAAACAAGTCTCACAGAGGCCCAGTGTACCCATGAACACTCCTAGCATGGTGTCAACTGCATAGCAAGCAAGAGGTCTTAGAGACGACTAAACTGAAGTGAGAAACCATGCTATTTTAACTTCACAATTTCTTCCATAACATACTAATTAAATTCCTAACATAGCAGAAAACCAATCCTAGAAGACTGACTGGAAATCAAAATAGTTTAAATCACAAAAACAGAAATTTTGAGAAGGGTAGTGAGAACTCAGACGCAACTATCTGATGATAAATGTCCCCTGCACAATACAGCTGTAGCCGTTCTTTATGAAGCTTATAATCTAAAAGCCAGAGAGTGCTAAAAGTTTGAAAATTATTCCCCCTGAAACTAAAAGTAACATTTATTTGCCATTATTAAAAGGCAGGTCCTTTAGGGAGAGGTTAGGTCGTAAGAACTCCAGCCTTAGGAACAGAAGCCTACTTGAGAGAGAAAGAAGTTTAACAGTTGCCTGAAAGATACTAAGCCCTAATTCATGTCAGAATCATTTTGAAATCAGTGCTCAAGCTAAACAGGGAAAGTCCTTGGCTCATGTTGGGAGCACAAGAACTGGCCCCATGTGTGCAAGGCCTTACACAGGTCCACAAGCTGAATAGTCTGTGTGTTCCAAGAGATTTTGGTGACTGTTTTTGTTTGCTTCTTGGAAAAACCAAGATCATATTAACTGAATACATGTTCCTCTTCACATTAGCTACTAAAAATTTTGAAGTCAAATTTAAGGCTTATTTTTAACCTTTCATCTTTACTCTTACTTTCTACCTCTCAGCTAACATAATTAACATTTACTTTATTTTCTGTATTCTGATTATTTGGAAATAGAGCAGATTGTCAATGAATATAAACTCTAAATTCTTTCACAGCCTCACAGAGCAAGTGACAGTGATTTTTTTTGCCCTCACACCTGAGGTGCTGTCAGTTCCTTTCACTCTGAAGCCTTTGAGTTTTTCTACCTTGTTTGAACAGCTGTAGGTCACACATGAGCCAAACCACTAAGCACCCATTTTTCTGCCTACATGCTGTCATGGACCCTAGGCTTCCTTGATTCTCTTCATTGGAAGATGTATTTCATACCACATGGGTGTGGCTGCTCCTGCAGACTTCACTTTTTCCCTGATAACCTGTCAAAGTCTACTTCGCCAATCCTGTACTACAATACAGTAGTTAATTTATACAGCATCATTATATCATTAGGTGACAGAAAACCACCATGATTTAAAGTGGTCCCTCAGTAACAGCAACTTGTGATCCCCACAGCCTAAGGAATAAAAATTGGGTCAGTTTAAAGGTCACTCTGAAAACACAAATGAAACAAGAATGCCTAGCAAAAGTAGATGGCAGAGGGCTTTCCTTTATTTGATGCCAAGGCTGCAAGGCACTATCTAGCATCTCACTTGCCTTCTCCCTTTGTCCAATCAATTACTGGAAAATGATCCCCATTATAATAAAAATGAGCCTTTTAAATTTTTCATGTCTTGAAACTAACTATAGCGATATTTTGTTTGTGTTTTAACAAATAAAGCTTGCCTCAAGATCAGAGTGCATAGCTAAACCACTCGAGACCATGGAATGGTGGTATATACCTTTAATCCCAGCACTGGGGACAGAGGCAGAGGAATCTGTTAGTTCAAGGTCACCCTGAGCTACACCAAATCTGTCTAAAAGAGAAACAGAGCTCACACAAAGGTGATCCTAGCACTTGGGATCCCACACCTTTAATCCCAGCACTAGGCAGGTAGAGACAGGAGTGATATGGCTGAGCAGAAAGAGGAATATAAGGCGGGAGGAGACAGGAACTCTCCAGACAGGGCAGTCTGGAGATGCAGTCTGAGGATGCAGTCTGAGAGGATAGGATCACCCTTTTGGTCTGAACATGATAGAGGTGAGAACTTTCTAGTGGCTGGTTGCAATGCTTCTCTGATCCTTCAGCTTTCACCCCCTAATATTTGACTTTGAGTTTTTATTATTAAGACCAACTAGAATTTGAGCTACAACTAATCCCTTCCAAAGCTTATATAGCACACCTGGGGAGAAACAAGCTCCCTCCATTAGAAAAGACAGCCACACCTTAAGAATTACAAATGACATTTAATAAGAAAAATGTCTTTAGGATTATGGGTGTACTCTGTTGGTTAGATGTTTACCTACTGTGCATGTAGTTCTAAGTTCTGTTCTCAGTATAGAATAAAGCAGCACTCAGTATTAAAGGAGTTGAAGGAAAGAGGACTGCAAGTTCAAGGTCAAGAAAGAAAAGAAAGAAAAATGTTGAAGCTGGAGAGACAGCTTCAGGGGTTTAAAGCACTTGCTGCTATTGCAGAGGACCCAGGTTTGATTCTCTGCAACTACATGATGACTCACAACCATCTGTAATTCCAGTTTGAGAATCAGAAGCCCTCATCTGTCCTCTGTGAGCAGCACTTGGTTCACATACATCAAGCAGGTAAAACATTCACACCAATAAATAGATCTTAAAATTAATTTTTAAAAGAAGAAAGTCTCTAATGGTATCACTAAAGATTAATGATACTGACACCAGCAAAAACAAGACTCCACAATCCTGTTGATTCTGCTGGGACACAAAGTGTTCCTCACATTTGTATAAATACTGCCCCATGATCCTGCTGACAGCACTTGCCATATCTATTTTCCAAGTTCTTACAGCAAATACATTTCCACAAAAGCACTTAAGGACTATCTTGAAACCATTCAACAACTAAACAATTACTTCTGACAATTCTTCAGGTGATCCTCTTCATAGGAGTTGCTAAGACTGATTTACCCAAGTAGGTCAAAGGCCTTCTGGATAACTAAGGAACCTCTGACACACAACTAGCCTTCTTACCTCTCCCCCAAGGCCTACACTGTGGCTCCCATTTCTCACAAAGCATTTTTTGAAGCTCACATACATTTGTTCTGGAGCTTGGTGAGGCAACAATGATAATCAAGGAAATGTGGCCACAGTAGCTTAGAAACATCTTTACCTCATACTGGCAATGACTGGACCTCCAAACTTGGAAATTCCAGAAAAGAAATTGCTTACTGGGAATGGATCAGGCTTCAACTCACCATTGGATAATGCTTGCTGAAGTTCATTGTCTGAAATCACTCCACTCCTGTCTTTATCAACCCTACAAAATAAAAAAAGGTCGGGTAAGCTAATGATGAAAAATAAAGGAAAAATAAAACATGGCTAAAACATCATTTTTACCAATTTACACTGGGTCTGGAATGTTACGAAGGTCAGACCTTTCTCTTAGCTCAGCTGAGGTGTGCCAGAGATTAAGGAACACTTTTTCTTCAAGTCCGTCTAAATTTACACCTGCACCAATTCATATTTTTCAAATTAGGTAAAGATTCTCTCGGACAAATAAGTCATTCCTTGACTACGAGACAGTGGGGTGACAATCAGGCAATTCATTAGGACGACCAGGGACAGAAGACGCTGCAGTTAAGCAGCCAGCTCCTTTTACTGATGCTGTTTTTCTGACTCAAGATTTTTGCCCTGTTCCTCTATCAAGCACACCCTGCGCCCCTCAGCCCTGAGCGAAAGGAACCGCTAACATGACCCTGAGCCTTGCGGCACTGTAAATGAGAGGAAGCCAGGGATGAAGGGGAGTAGGAAGGGCTGCGAAGGAGGCCAGAGGAAAAGAAGGCAGGAGAGAACCGGCGAGTAGGCCCTGGAAACCGAGGACCGCCCAAGGGTCAGAGGAGCAGGGCGGCCCCGGACGTACCTCTGGAAGACGTTCCACAGGAAGCTCTGGTCTGGCAGCGCAGCTCCAGCTGCAGGACCAGGGCCTGCGCCCGGGCCTGGGCGGTAGGAGTAGGCCGCCATGGGCTGATGATGAACAGCTGTAAAGCGGCCCAGCTCCAAACGCTGTGCTTCCGCCTCTGTCCCGGGTAGGACCAGGAGCCCACAACTTCCTGGGAACAACGGAAGCGCGTGCCTTTGAGTCACTCGGCAGGCGTGGTTAGTTGCCGCGCAACGTCTGGGCCGAGCCTCCTACTCCTGCTTGCTGTGTCCGGTGCCTTTCAGCCCGATCCTGCCCCGCCCTCCTGCCCCGCCCTCCTGCCCAGCCCAGGTATCGGTCTTGTCCCGGAGCTGCCTTAGATGAGTTCAAAAGAGAGTAGACCGCGGGGCCAATCCAATCGCACCGTACACGACGCCTCGACCTGGGATGGGAAGTGTTGAAAGCTTCATTTGAGTTGATGACCTCCCGTTATGTTTGCATAAAATATTGGTGCAAGCATGATGTACACCAACCGCGTCATGTTCTCGGCAGAAACTCACAAAGTGACATTTTAGGCATCCTGGAGTTTATCCATCTGTCCGTATTCCACCCTCCCGCCTTTCCACTTGCCTGTATTGGTTGAACCTCAGCCTCCCCTGAGTTTGCACAAGTGACTTCATTTGTGAATGGCCCTAGTAAGGTTTGGTTCTGAGGTAAAAGCTTCATTTATCTGTGACCTCTATTTGGACTTCTGTGCTTAGATAACAGGTTTGTTGCTAACTCCTGTAATTATAAATCTGCCTCCTTCATTTTGGATACTAATTCTGTGATGCCTCTGAGTTGGGGAACAGACAGCACTGGGGCCACTACTAACCTGTCATTCACATTCTATCAGGCCATCCTTCCACCTAGATCTGTGTGCTGTGCACAGTTATCCCAGTTCTATCATAGAATTATTCCAGCTGTACTACTCATCCCGTGAAGACCGATTTACCGTCACAACTGCTATGTTATCTTTGTGGGTTTTTAGTTTACTTGCTAAGACCAAACAGTCCAAGGCCCAAGAATATTGCCTCCTGCACCTGAAACTTTCTTCCATGTGGACAGTCATCCATTATTTAGCACAGCTATAGATCTGATCAACTCCCAACTGTATCATTTTGTTTCTTGTCCCATTTTTCTTGTTCTTGTCCATGAGATTTTCAAATTCTTCAAAGAAATTGGCTCATAGCTTTGGCATTTACCTCAAAATCTACAAAGTTCTTTAAGGTGGCTTCTCTTCCATGATTTAGTGAATTCATTTCTTAAATTTCCCATAAATCATTCATCTCACTTGTTGAATAATCTTTCAGACTTTTTCAGTTCTTTTATTTAGATTCTGAAATCCATTTTTATTCTGTCTTCCCTTTATTCTGGCTCCCTTTCTCTTTTCCAGTAATAAGAAAATATTAACACCCATTATTTTGCTACTTGATCTGGAAATTTCCTGGTACAAGCTTGACCTAAAAGCAGTTGCTTCTGCAGACCTGAGGCTCCGACCTACAGAATCTGGGACTCTACTAGCTGTTTACTGGTAAGAGTCTCCAACTTGGGATGTTATAGAGGTCCAGTCCCAAGGAGATTACCTCCTCCAACAGTTTACACCATCTATCTCCTTACCCTATCTCAGGCTCAGTTTCTTCCTAACCAGGTCTGTTCTAAGCTTTCCAGGAGTTGAGAAATAAATGAGATAACACTGTACTCCCTACTGTAATGTTAATCATATCATGTGTCTGCATATTGGGCCAGTCTTTAGCCTAATTTCTCTGAGCTACTTTGAAAGTTAGATCTTTATTTTCCGTTAGAACTTTTCTAACCATTGGCCTTTTCTAGAGCTGGGATGCCTGATGCATTCTACAATGTTCACCAATGAAATGGGTGAGTCACTCTGTCCTAGTCTTTGCATAAAGATATTTTTGTGTATGCACTGATGCATGCGTGTTTTTATACATACCTAACTTAGCAGTATACCACTAAAGCCACTTTGGTTCCTGTGCTTACTTTCACAGGTTGATCGCAGCCCTGGGCATTTGCACAGGAAGACAAGTCCTTTTACTGTAACTTTTCCATAAACAGCCTCTGGGACAGAGCCAAATGTGTTCAGTACACCCTTCTTTCTCAGATTAATGATGAAACTTTGTCCCTTGGTTCCAATATTTTGTATTTAGTTTGAAAGAGAACAACCTATTACTTTTCATGTAACACAGGCTTTTTAGTGAGTGTTGTTGAGTCTATCAAATGTGTGCTAGTTGGTGTGAGGACAGCAGCAAATGTCCACACACCACCATTGGCTACGGATGGACTTGTTTTGATCTGCTTGGTCTGAGACAATTGCCACTTGCCACATGAGGCTGCAGAGCAGAGACGGACCAGTACAACTGAAGTAGTTTTAAATTTCAAGTTAATTTAATTAATTAAAATGTAACGTGGCTTTGATAAAGCATTGGTCCTTTTTGTTTCCTTCAAGGTGTCATCACATCTGGCACCCAACTTCCTTTACACATGGTCTGTTGCTTCTTTTATACAATGTTTCATTTTGAAATTCTGAGACCTGCATTTTGAAAGATTCTGGTTCATGGCTCATTAGTGAAGTATAGACATTTACGATTACAAGGAAACCATCACTCTACTATGCTACAGGTGACTCTTGTTTTTAATTCAAGTACTAACTTTGAATATTGCTCTGACACTCTAGCACTCTCACAGAGCTTTGTGTGTTCATTAAACCTTCTGAATGGGGCCAAGTTACTTAGCAGTCACAACTTTCCACTTGCTATCCTGCCTTTTGGTTGGATCGTCGTGTCATTCTAGTTTTCAAATTCCCTGGTCATTTAAGAAATGCAAATTCTTGGATGCAACTAGAACCTTAGGAATTTACAGACCCTGATTGGAATACTGTAGGCCAATCTTCTGTTTCTCATTTTCCTTTTTGTTTTTCAAAGTGAGCAAACAAGCATACATTCATATGGTATGAAATATAATGCCATGTGCATGTGTGTCTTCCTTTATAGCACAAGCTGGGTTCAAAACTTTCGTTGTGTTTTCATTATTTTTAATTATGTGTGTCTGTGTAGGTGTGCACCTGAGTGCAGGTGCCCAAGAAGAACAACAGGATCAAATATCCATGGAAAAGGTAGTTATGAGCCACTCAATGTGGGTGCTGAAGATTGAACTCATTTCTAAGAACAGTATGAGCTCTTAACCTCTGAGCCATCTCTCCAGTCCCCACATCTCAAACATTTGACCCTCGTACATCCCTCCAGTATACTGGGAAGACATTACACCTAAGGTCAAGATCTTCCTCATTCCTTCTCTCAGTTATACAGTACTTCTACCTTAGATGAATTCACCTGTTACCCAGCAACCAACTGTTGTTCTTAATATTAAGACAATAAAGCTTTCAACTTTGGTCTTTTAAGACAGACAGGGCCTCAAACTATGATTCTCCTGCTTCAGCTTGAGCTCTGAAATTATAGGTATGGACCACCATGCCCTGCTTATCCTATCTGAAGTTTCATCCTGACCTCTAACTAGATTATGAAAAATATAGGCTCTCCTTCCATTATCCTGAAGACTCGATTTTAAAGCTCACTTCATTTCTTTAGAGTCCCAGAGCTGTTGGGTCAAAGAGCAAATGCCTAAGTAGTTTTGTTAGCTATTGCCAACTTTTCTTTTACTTTTTAAAGACTTATCTATTATGTATACAACATTCTGCCTCCATGTATGTCTACACACCAGAACCCATTATAGATTACTGTGGGCTATAATGTGATTGCTGGAAATTGAACTCAGAACCTCTAGTAGAGTAGGCAGTGCTCTTAACCTTTGAGCCATCTCTCTAGACCATCAAATTCTCTTCTACCATAGATGTAATGCTCTGCACTCCCATCAGTCATTAACAAGAGTTCTTTTATACCATCAGTTTGCATGGTATGTAGGACAACAAACTTCAGGATGTTTACCAATTCTGTAGGTGAGGAATTTTCTTTTCCTTAGTGTTTTCTAAAAACAGGGTCTTGGCTGGCTTCAACATGTTCTGCCTCAGCTTCTCAAGTGCTGGATTTATAGGCAAGCAGCACCATGTCTAGCTTTGAGAAATTATTAGTGTAGCTTTTCTATACCTTTAGTTATTTATTTTTTAAGTTTTTGAGGTATACCTAGAAAAAATATAATCAGCACACAAATCTTTCCTTCTAATCTTTGGGACCATCTCCTTCTTCAGTTCTGCACAGAACTACTGATCTGCTGTTGTTACATATTAGATTGCAGTTTCTAGACCTCAAGTGGAATCAGTGTACCTTCCTGACTTGTTCCATCATCTTCAGTAACACTGGGATTCATCCATACTGCTGTGTACATCAACAGCCTATCCCTTTCTCATAGTGATGAGCACTGTGTGGATACAATCTTTTCCTTCATGTCAAAGCCACTTTTCTGTGGCTACTTTCTGTAATGGTCACAAAACTTCTAGGTCGTTTTCAAGGTCTAGATTTCTATCAACTTTCTTTTATGTGGTCTGACTACCCCAATATCAAGCTCTAGTCTCCACATTAAGAATGCACTATGCTAGTTTCATTCCCTTGGTTATGATAAAAAACCTTGATCAAAAGCAACTTTGAGAAAGGGTTTATGTTGCAGAATGTTACTTTAAGGTGTGTTACTTGTTTATGCTCTGGAACATTTGTTTAATGATGCAAAGATGTGACTAAATAAAATTCACCTGCAATCCGGAGGCTGAGTCAGCAACTAGCTGATAAATTGTAGGGAGGAGTGAGGCAGGAGCAAGTATGGGTGGGGCTGGCAGGCAGAGAAGATAAAAGGAGAAATGAGGAGCATGAGGAGCAACAAGAGAAAAGGAGAGGACACCAGGGGTTAGCCACCCAGCCAGCCACAGAGTAAGATACAGAAATAAGAAGAGAAAGAAGTAAAGAAAGGTATACAGAAATAGAGAAATATAAAGGCCCAGAGGCAAAAGGTGGTTGGGATAATTTAAGTAAAGAAAAGCTGGCAAGAAACAAGCCAAGCTAAGGCTAGGCATTCATAAGTAATAATAAGCTTCCATTTGTGTGATTTATTTGGAACCTGGGTGGTGGGCCCCTTAAAAAAGCAAATGGAGTAAAACCTGACACAATAGGTTTATTTGACTTACAACTTCTGGTTAAAGTTCTTCATTTCATGGAAGTCAGAGCAAGAACTTGAAGCAACTAGTTACATCCGCAGTGAAAAGCAGAGCAATGAATGAATACATGCATGGTGAGTGCTCAGCTTGCACTTACACAGTCCAGGATCCATTGCCTAGGGTATGATGGTGCCCATAGTGGGCTGTCTTCCCATATCAATTAGCATAATCAAGACAATCCCTCAAAGACATGCCCACAGGACAATCAAATTGGAGCAGTCCTTCACCAAGACTCTTCTCCTAGGGGATGCTAGATTGTGTCAAGCTGATAAAGTTAACTAGCACATACCCCCCTCACATATATATGAATGGTATGCATATACCTCTCCTACCAGGAACCTAAACAAGGCACTGGCTCTATATTTACCACATTCAAAACTTTCTTTCCAATTATTAAGGGCCCACCCTACTTCTCAATTTTATTTAGCATTACATCCTAAATTCTCCAAAGTCTACTTTAGTATATAGCCCAAGAAACTTGATACTTGAAAAACATAACTGCTGGGTCTAGATAGGGAAGAAAATTACATTTCCTATTTCAGACAAATAGATAAACCTAAAACCAAATAAATGATTTTATTTGGAAATAAAGAATGCTCGTTTGTATTTTATTTAAGAATTATGCCAGTTTTAATCACTACACAAAAATAAAGGGACAAAGTCTGGTGCAATTGTCCCTCATATCAAGTACTAGCAAGCTGTTGTGCAATAATCTATGAAGTGACTCCTTGTTCATGAGAGTAGAATTTTAACAAGACAGGTATGACAGGAAAACCTATGTAAGCAATGATATATAATCAAATAAGCTGGTCCTGTAGCTGCCAGGTTTATTAGTAGGAACGGATAGCAGGGGGTACAGTGGCACAGTCAGCTTCATTCAAGGTCTTGTCAATGACAGGTCTGTACTCCAAAGCAACCTAGGAGAAAAGGGTCAGGGTGAATCAAAGCATAAAAATTTACATCATTTCTTCTGTGCTTCTGTAAAATTAATCTATCAAAGTACATTTCTAAGCACAAGAAACTTAAGACAAAGGAGTCGGAAACTCCTCCTACCCCATTGCCCTCTACAGTCTATGCTAACCTCCAACTCAAGCTCCTCCCGCCTTAGCCTCCTGCTATGAGGTGAATAGCTGCCTCTGTCATGACATTCTGCTTAAGTGAATGAGTCCAAGCAACCATGAACTTTCTGAAATTAGGAGAAAAAATAAATAAATCTTTAATCCTTTGTTATTCATATCAGGTATTTCATTACAGTGATGTAAATGTACTAATAATTAGTCACCACTTCTTCCCTATCACAGGCCTCAGACATCTTGTCATTGCTCAGGACTGCTTATCTTGTATGGAAGATGAGAGCTGGCCCTGTACTAAAGGTTCCCCTGAACCACTCAGGCATTGGATTCTACTTCCAGCAAGAAGCATGACTCTTATTCTATTTGGTGATATTTCAGATCTGTTAACAGCTGGTTTATAACTAGGCTGTTTCCCAAACTGGTCAACCATTAAAGGCCAAATAGAGTGGCTCAGCTAATCTCTGGGCTGATGCATGCCCACATACCTTTCCAGTCTTGATGTCCACATATGAGAGGGTGTGTTTCCTCCAGTGTTCCCCAAATGGCCTCTTCTGCTGTCCCTGGATGGGCTTGGAGTAATCATACTCATCAACCCGCACCTGAGGTAAAAAAACATACTTCATCTGTCACCATAGAGCAACATCGGAAAATATTAACAAATGCACAGGGGACCAGCCCAGGAGGTGGGCACCTTGGCAAAGAAAGGGGTTTGGAGCCAGGAGTACAAGTATAGAACATCCATTTCTACATTTTCTCTTACAACTCTATAGCTAGAAATTGGAATTAAATATCATCTATGCAACTTTTCCTTTGGCTCCATGCACTGAGATTTCCTCAACTTTTCTCTTTAGCATTTTTAAGTTAATTTTTTTTTTTTTTACAGAGTCTCTCTACATAGCCCTAGCTGTCCTAAAACTTAACTGAACTGTGTAGACCAGGCAGGCCTCAAACTCACAGAGATCCGCCTGCCTCAGCCTCCAGAGTGCTGGGATTAAAGGTGTGAGCCACCACCGCCTGGCTAATTTAGCTGTTTTCCAAGTTTAGCATTTATACTGAAGAAAGTTTGTCAGTACACTGACTGCACCTTGTCTTTACTGAAAATGGTAAGGAGGAGTGCAGGTAGGAGGTTCCTTGCCCAAGCCAAAGGGCTAAAGCATGGTCCTAGTTATACACTAACTATAGCATACGCCTGCCAAGAATAAGCAGAATCTATTTCAAATCTCCAAAACCTGATTTATCTCAGCAACTAACAGTTAACTAGGGATATGCTTGCTCATGTTTCTTTTAATCTACTTGATTACTGCAGGTTAAATCAACACATGCTCATAGCAAATGAAAAGTTCTACTTGCTCACCACCCTACACTGTCCAGAACTTGTGTACTCATCATGGGAAATGTTCCTGAACTTGGAGCTACACCCAAGCTTCTCCTTGCGCTTCCTACCATCACATGTAGAATCCAACATGTGTGCTCTTTTATGCTTTCTATAGAAGCCATGGTTAGGGCAGATCTCTAAATCCTTTTCCCAGTCTCAGGATGTGTCTGAGCTAGTGACTCATGGACAGTCTAATTGATTGTGGTCACTGGATGCACTTTACCCTTAGCCCTGTCAAGAACCAGGTCTTCTCTGCTTACAGATGCTGAATGGGCTGACGCAAAGCCAGAAAAAGGTGCAAGGTTCTGAGAGTGAGAATAAGAATAAAAAAATATTGGAGGAAAAGGTGTTTTCCTTGACTTACTTTTGGGAAAAATAAAATGGAAGAGAAAGTGAGTAGGAATGAATAGAACCAGTTGGGAAAATGTCAGGTCATTGTGATATATTTTGAAAACATACTTTATAATCTTCCCTGGCATGAGCTCCCCGTGATTCCTTCCGTGCCTCTGCACCATATATGGTCTGCAGTGCGCATAGCATCAGGTTCTGCAGCTCCAGGGTCTCCACCAGGTCTGTATTCCAGACCATTCCTGAGGACACACAAAAACCCATGAGAGACAGATAGGATCGAGTCATGTAGGTACTCTGGACTTTACTAGCAACATATGTCTGTGGGGAAGAAACAGCTAGATAGCATGGAGTAAGGTAATGGTAAACAGGATAGACACCAGCTTAGCCCCCCAAAGCAGTGTCCCCTCAGAATACTGCTGACTCACCTCTGTCAAATGTCTTTAGATGTTTCAGTTCTCCATAGAGCTGGCTAATTTTTTCACAGCCTTCTTGCAATACATTTCCCACACGGAATACTGCAGCATGATTCTGCATCGACTATCATAAGATACCATTATAAACTTTTAATGCACAGAAAAAGACAGGCAAAAATGCTCAGATCTTTAGTTTTTTGAAATTTTATATATTTACACATTTTAAATAAACTAGGAAATTTAGACTATGAGTTAAATCTAAACTTAATTTTTTTTCCTGGAGAAAGGGTCTTATATGCATGTGCCACTTTACCTTGGTAATAATAAATTTTTGATTAAACTTAAAACATGTTTCTAGCCAAGTGTTGGTGGTGCATGCCTTTAATTCCAACACTTGGAAGGCAGAGGCAGGCTGATCTCAGTGAGTTTGAGAACAGCCTGGTCTACAGAGCAAGTTCCAGGACAGGCTCCAAATCTAAAGAGAGAAACTCTGTCTTGAAAAAACAAACAAAAAAAACCCTAAACCTGGCCAAAACAAAACCATGTTTCTATGTGCTCCATTATGTATGTATCTCACAACAAATCTGTGTATATATAAAAATATTATAATTATTTTACTTCTCTGGCAGCATTTCCAGAACACAACAGTCCCAGAGTCCAAGTGGGCTAATAGTGGTGGGTGTAGTGGGAGATGAAGTTAAAAGGAGAAAACCAGGGCCTGAGAACCCTTTTGGCCAGGCACTTCCCCACTGTCTAAGGGACTAGAGGTTAGCTCCTACACACTTCACTCTCCTCACTTTCTGATTCTGTTATGGTACAATTCAGTCTGAGGATCTCGCTCTCTCAGAGCTGAGGAAGCTAAATACCTTCCTCACACAACCAGTTCTGGGTTACGCTGGCTTCCAAGTGACCTGGGACTCAGTTTCTGATGTTCTTCCCCTTCTTATTGGCTGCAAGACACATGACAAGTAGTACTGGTCTTAGGATGAACGTCAAGCTCATATATAGGAATGCCAAAGAAAGCCAAGCCCCCATGCTAAAGCTGATTATTTTTGCCTTGAACTAAGAAAGAAGTTCTTTCCAGTTCTATGTAGAAAGAAACACATTTAAGGCTGATTACTTTTATACTCTGATTTGGAAAAATGAGAAACAGGTCCTCCTGCTGTCAACCCCCAAGCACCCATGCTTGGTAGCTTTGGTTGTGTCTACTCCTACCTTCTGCATGCTGAGGCGTAGTTCTGATGTTCTTATGCTTCCATCAGCAAATCTTAACTTGTCAAGATTCATAACCGACTCTTCTCCAGCATTTGCTTTAATTGAAGGAACTTTATCTCCTTAAAAGAAAGCCAGAATTTAACTTCAAAATCACTTAGGGGGGAAAAAGGGGAGATTTGAATACCACTCAGATTACACCATAGCCATTCCAGGAAGTCTGGAAAGCATAGAAGTAATCTGAATCAACAGTCTTGGCACCAACCTAAGGTATAAGATGTTGTCCTAGAGTCATTTTTTTTTTCCTCCAAGACAGTGAATCTCTGTGTAATAGCTCTGGCTGTCTTGGAACTCACTCTGTAGACCAGGCTGGCCTCAAGTCACAGAGATCCACCTACCTTGCCTCCCAAGTGCTGGTATTAGAGGCATTGGCCATTTCCAGAGTTAATTTTTAAGAACATATACATTTTTAAGAACAGAAACAAAGATATTGCAACACAGTAGATAACCATTTTTGAAACTAAGAGACCTATATGTAATCAGAATTGTTACTCTAGTAAGGAAAGTGGATACCCTTGAAATAGTGAAGAGTCACGGTCACACTTTTTCTCATAACAGGATAAACAGATAGCTATCCTGTGTGTCTTGACTCTCCTGTTCTCTTAACTAGCCATCAAGATCATGACTTTCAGGTAGGGGTACAACTTAGAAGTAGAGTACTGGTTAGCGTTGGTAAGGCCCCAGGATTGATCCCCTGTACTATACTGTCCCCTACAAAAATTAAAGAATCCCCTCCACTTAAAAAAAAAAGTTCTGAGGTATTTAAAAAGTTGTTTTAGGTGGCATAGGTATGTTCTAATGAGAAAAAAGGCAACAGCTGCTTCCAGCCACTTCCTCTCCAAGGATGCAACTAGTTCATTTCCCTTCTTCTTTCCCTTTTATGTCTTGAGATAATCTACACAGTCCAAATCAGCCTTGAACTAACAATCTTCTTACCTCAGCCTTTCACATATCCAAATTACAGGTGTGTACACACCTAGCTCCTTTTTATTGTTTAAAAAAAAATCACTCGGTAAAACTGACTTTTCTCATGGTGCACATTTTTACAAATTTCAACATACTATAAAAAGGATTCCATACACTTATACTTTAGAAATATTAGGACATTACCATCTGGGGGAAAATATTACAAACCTCTTCATCTTTAAAATTAAAGAAATACTGAATTTGTTGCCTTTTGATGTTTCTGTTTTTAGTCATTTTAGTAGGGTTTTCAGATTCTGGCAAACAGAATTGTATTTAAGTACAACCAGCACTAGGACAGCCTAGCAACTATAATCTGTTTCTTTCTTACAGTCTGCTATTTCCAGAATTAAAAATCACATGTACAGCCTTCTGAATCTTACTCTAAGTACCCTGCCTGTGCAGCTAGCTAGCACTAAGGACCAGAAATCGTTTTCATATTCAAGATTATACTGTGGCATGACTAGAAGTGTGGAGAGGCAATATATAAAACCGATGGACCTGCATCTGTCAATGCACCAGTGAGGCAAGAATGTGCTAGTTTCTACATCACTACTATTCATCTATAAAACATCCACTCTATATAAACTGTACAATGGACATCCACAATTAACAAGAGGACAGAGTAATAGACGGAACAGGGAGTCTCCATCCTTGTCCTCATGAGATGCCCTCTCACACCACTATTCTGAGCAAATAGACAAAACAGCTACCATGAAGGTTCCTTGGGGGTTGGAACGCTGGTAACCTCCTGGTTCTGGTCTTTACAAGCAGAAATATATTCCAACACAAGGCACATTTTTCTTTTACATGTTGTTTAAAGCTACCATAAGAAGACATCAACTGAAATTCATTCTATTCCTGAGAGGTAGGGGCTTATGTCATCCCTTTATTCATGAAATTCCATTATATCTTGTTTTTAAAACAGGCTAACATTTTTCTATAATTACCAAGAACCTACAGATTTTTACTATAAAAAATATTTCACTGCAAAAATAATTTATAACACGTAAATAATATATAATCAGTTTCCCCTCAAAACACAAACAATTTCTTAGTTGTGTCTTTTAAGGATACAGTAACTGTTTAAAAAGCAACCAAGCCATACATGATGGCATACACAGCACTCAGGAAGCAGAGGCAGTTGGATCTCTCTGAGGTTAAGGTCAGTCTGGCATATGTGTGCATTCTGGGCCAACCAGAGATATAGTGAAACCATATAATTAAAAAAAAAATCATGTCTTTAAAAAAAAAAAGTGACCCAAATCCCTTACTTTCTTGACTATTAATACTACACAATCTGTTTCTATAGGAAAAAACAGATTTCCTCTATGATCACTATGCAAATTTCCAGCAATAAACACTACGCAGTCTCCTACAATAGCTTGAGGGCTTGAAGAGAGTACATACCAGGCTTGCAAGATTCTGCAATGCTCAGGGCACAGGCTCGGCCAAAGACAACGAGGTCCAGTAGGGAATTTGCTCCAAGCCGGTTGGCACCATGCACTGAAGCACAGGCCGCCTCCCCGCAGGCATACAGGCCAGGCACAATCTGATCCTGTCCATTCACATGCTTCAGCACCTACAGGAATGTATTCAGATGAGGCATCAAAAATACCTATGGCTCCATGTGCCTGCTTCCCTATCATAGTTCCCATGCCTAAGGTAGAAAAAGCAAAGATTGCATCTTCTATGTTTCACTCTTTTCAGTATATCCTCAGTTCTCCTTTTGCTCCTGAACCCTTGATGTTTGTTACAAGCAAACATGATGATCCAGATGATGCAGGTTCCTCAGAGTCTCAGGCACCACCTGATTTGACTATGGAATGTGGCAGCTGATAGAACATTAAGGGGAAGAGATCATCTGTGAAGTGGGGTAGTAATCTCTACATTTTGTCCTGACAGGAGTTCAAAGCAGAAGGACCAGTTGATGAGCATTTTTGAACTGCTCATAACCCAAGTACCAATTGTATATACAGACCACTAATAAGGTCACTGTAAAAGTATCAGATTATATAGAAAAGCAATTATAAAATGGAAAAGGTGTACAGTATTATATCTATGGGGAATTAACATTCTATTGGTTATTGCCAAATAGATGCAAACCCAAGAACATAATCTAGCCTCTTACTGCCTAGCAGAAATGTCATTTCATAATTTACATAAAAAAAAACTGAACACACTACACTTTTGGAGGGAAAAATGCCTGTTCTTGCTTCTATGCCTCTAAGCACTAAAAGGATCTTTGTGAAGTGGGCTTGTCATCATCACCTGCCCCTTGTAGTTAGTGGGAATCCCACCCATGTTGTAATGCACAGTGGGGAGGACAGGGATGGGCTCCTTAGTGACATCCACACCAGCGAAGATCATGGCCGTCTCTGAAATCCCAGGTAGACGTGTAGCCAGCTGCTCAGGGGGCAGGTGGTGCAACTGCAGGTAGACATGATCTTTCTCGGGGCCACAGCCTCTGCAAATACAACACTGTAACGTGAGGCAAAGAACAGTAAGAGCCAACTAAAATCTTTGAAGTATGTGAGCCTGAACAATTTTGGATCTTGAGGAAAATTTCAACTTCATTCATGGTCAGTAACTCATTAATTCTTTTTACTTCAAGTATTTTTTTAATCACCTACAGTATGTCAGAACAATTCTGTGCAGGAACACAAGAATAGAAACCTGTACTCACCAAAGTCCTATTCTCATCTTGGGTACCATGATTTCCTAAGTTTTTCTTGGTAAATGTGTTAGAAAGTCTCCCATAACCACCAGACTCCCCTGTTTTAAGCCACATTGTCATTAAGCAACAGGGCCCCTGCATTAAGGAACAGGGCCCTGGGAACCTCAACTGATTTCACCAAAGGACAAGCGACACACAAGCCCTAAAGGTTACCTGCCAAGACACCTCTAGATATTGATTAAAACAACATAAGTCGTAAGGCTCATGAGTATTAGCTGGGTGTGTGAATCTCATTCTCATACTGTGGAAGCACATGATATGTTTACTCTTACATATACACTGATGTGAAGAAGATTCTCAAAATGTAGGTCTTTAGGAAAATATGTTAGCCAGAAAATAATGGGATAGTTTTATTCTTGTAGGTAGGTGCAGGGGTGCCAGTCTGCAAAGGTAAACTGCTAAAATACACAGATGTGACCTAATGGCTACCAAAGAGAAAATAGGACACAAATTAGTTCCCCTGCCTACTACATTCATGTATCCCTGGAGGATCACAAACCTTCCTTCACGGATCTCAAGAGTCATGGATCGAGATACAACATCTCTGGATGCCAGGTCCTTGGCAACAGGGGCATATCTCTCCATAAACCTTTCACCTTGACTGTTGATGAGAATACCTCCCTCTCCACGGCATCCTTCTGTGATGAGACAACCAGCACCATATATACCTGTAAAAATCCAGGTGATTAAATGCTTATAAATGAATGATGACTAGGTATCTATTTCAAATGGCTAAATCCTTTTTCAGAAAACATTTTTTTAAGCTGGGTGGTGGTGGTGCATGCCTTTAATGGGAGGCAGAGGCAGGCAGATCTCAGCGAGTTCGAGGCCAGCCTGGTCTACAAGAGCTAGTTCCAGGACAGGCTCTAAAGCTACACAGAGAAACCCTGTCTCTGGAAAAAAAAATGGGGGGAAGGAAAGAAATACAAAGAGCATTAAAAGTCAAGTAGGAGGTACGTGTGTGACAAGCAGCAGTGAACACTAGAAAACACAACAGATCCAGGAAAAGGAGCTCACCCACAAGGTTCTAACCCATATCTGAATAAACATCATGTATGTAGACTTAATTTTTAAAATAAACCTTTAAACCAAGAAATGTGGTAACAAGTTTATGCAGGAATAAACCAGCTTGGAGAATTTCTATCTAAATTACCCAAACAGCAAAACTGACAAATTATTTTAGTGGTTAATATTTATGTTTGTATCAATTCTAAACATTCACTCATTTAAGTTCTATGATGGTCCCAGGTAATAAGAAGCCTATCCTCAGAGACAAGAAAGTTGAAGCTTAGTAACTCACCTAAGTCACAAAGCTATTAAAGGGCAGAGCCCAAATTCAAATCTGAGGAGCATATAGTCTGGGTTCTTAATATAACTATGCGCCTCAATGTAAAGAAAAACAAGGAATATCAAAAACTGAATTTTAACAGAAGAGGCTAAATAAGTGTTATTATAAAGCTAAAATTATCTTCACAAAAGGATTACATTGTGCTCTAAAGGTAAGAATATAAGTTCTTACATTTCACTTTTCATAGCTTCAGTAACATCTTTTGGGTAGTTTATTTCTTATATATTGTGAAGGAAGCATAAAAAATGGAGTTCTAAACACAGTATACGACAGGAAATCCAGAGGCTCAGTAGACACTGGACAAAAATTGTAGGAAGAAGACTAACACATTTATGTTTCATTATCTATCTCTGTCCATTTCTCTCCTCTGACTCAACGCTCTGACAGGCAGCGAGAGCTAATTTCTCCTACAACTAGCTCTTTCCTGATTCTAAATCCAAACCCTCACTGTGGTGATATTTTGTTTATGCTGTAACAAATAAAGCTTGCCTGAAGGTAAGAGTGAAGAGCTAAGCCCCTAGTTAGTCATAGAGGTCAGACAATGGTGGCACACACCTTTAATCCCAGCACTCAGGAGACAGAGGAAGATGAATCTCTGTGAGTTTAAGCCCACCCTGGGCTACACTTGGATCTGTCTGAAAAAGAAACAGCTCACACAAATCCCTGTACTAGGGAGGTGGAGACAAGAATGAGGTGGCTGGGTGGAGAGTTGAATGTTAAGGCAGGAGGAGACAGGAGCTAATGACAGTCTGACACATTCAGTCTGAGAGCTCGGACAGACAGCATCGCCCCTTTGGTGTAATCATTGATAGAGGTAAGAACTCTAGAGGCTGGCTGTTCTGCTTCTCTGATCCTTCAGCTTTCACTCACTGATAGCTCACTCTGAGTTTTGACTAAGATCAATTAGAATTTTTGTTATACCTGACTTTGGCATCAGGTAGAGTCTGATTTGTTCTAACTTCACATCCCTCTAACCATGGGTGCCTGAAACCAAATCTATTATGAAATGCCTTTATGGAACCAGGAGAAAACTCCTCTTGAGGACTCAAAACAGAAGAAGTGCACCACAGTACACTGAATAGGTATCGCATGCTTATAAGACACAGAAGAGTCCAGAGCCAGACAGGTACCCATCCTACCTGTGGGGTGGAACTGAACAAACTCTAAGTCTTGGCAAGGCAAGCCAGCCCTGGTGACCATGGCTGTGCCATCTCCTGTGCTGGTATGGGCAGATGTGCAGCTGAAGTAGGTCCGTCCATAGCCCCTGAAAACAGAAAACAGTGACTATAAGCATCAGTCAACACCAAACCATTTCTTATGACATCAAAGAATATATAATGTAGTTTCTGGAGCATCAGCCTCTAAAAAACCCCTTGCTTGTACTCTGACCTATGCATGTATATACATGGCACACAATACTGAGAGGCCACATCTGTGACGCTGCTAACATGGATGGATGGAAGTTGGGAGATAGAGAATGGGAATTTTATAATTCTTTTTGTATTTGGTACTCTGTGCTTTATTTTATCTTCAAAGAATTTTCCTGATAAGGATATATTATTTTTACAATGAAAAAAATTTTAAGTATTTATTGATTTTTATTTCTTCCCCAGTCTTACTGCTTATTTATAAGCTGTCTATATGATCTGATAAATGTATATTAGGAACCAATTTCCACAATTTCATTAAGATATCCATAACCTTACATAATTATTCTTTCTTTGTGGTGTTGATCATTACTGTACCCAACACGCTATCTATCAGGTTTCAGAAACTGCTCATCTCATGACTCAAACTGTTCTTTTTTGAATACAGATGTCCCTCATAGGCTCATGCATTGAAAAGGCTTGGTCCACAGCTAGTTGCATTATTTGGGAGATTGAAAACTTTAGGACATGGAACCTAACTGAAGGAAGTAGATTTGGGGGTATGTCCTTAGACTGTATACAATCCTGGATTAATGTCTTTCACTCTTTGCTAAATCACTTACTAGTCACTAAAACATCCTGCTTACACACATGAGTCCATGTCCCCATGCACTGAACCTGCTGAAAGCCAAAATAAACCCTTTTTTGCATAAACTGTATTTGGTCACAGTGACAGTCTGGCTAATACATGCTGTAGGAATTCCTACCACCAGCAGCCTTTAAGTTACCTGCCCACTTGGGTGTGGCCTCTTATACTATAAATGCCAAAGTAAAGCACACTTTTGGCTTCTCCTTTCCCAGCTGTGGAATTTCTGGTTGTTCATTCCCCAATTCCAGCAGAGGATTGTGATCTATGACTCTATCCCTAATAAATAACCTTCTATTATACTCAATTCTGAGCTAGCATGGGATTTCTTTTAAGCATCCTTCTTCAAATACAATCCCGTATCTTGGCCACTGTGAATAATACACAGCAAACATTTGTATTGATGATATATTCATGTGATTATGTTGACTTTATTCTCTTTACATATGCGGCCATGGTGGGACTGCTGTACCATGTGAGTTTTACTCTAAGGGTATCTTTTTTTAATGGTATAAGTTTGATGTGCATACATGTCTATGAGTGTTTGTAGGCCTGATGTTCACACTGGGTATCTTTCTTGATTGCTCTCTATTTTATTGAAGCAAAATCTCTTAACTAAGGCAAGAGCTAGTCAGTCCGTGCTCAGGAATCCCAACTCTGCCTCTTAAGTCATGGAATTACAGACAAGGCCACACTTACTCAGCTTTATGTGGTTCTAGGCATCCAAGGTCTGATTCTTATGTGTGGGTGGCAAACACCTTGTCTACTAAGTCATTTCCTCAGTCTTCCTAGTTTCTGGGGAACCTTCACAATGACTACCAATTTATACTCCTAATAGTCTTTAGACTTTTGGGTCACTTTTTTCTGTATCTTCTTTTTTTTAAATTAAGATCTATTTTATTTATGTGTATGTTTCTCTGTGAATTATGCAACATGTGTGCCAATGCCCAAAGAAGTTACAAGTCTTCTGAAGTGAGTGCTGGGACCAGATGTCAGGTCCTCTGCAAGAGTAGCAGCACTTAATTCTGAGCCATCTCTCCAGGCCATTGTTTTGGTTAAATATACACATATATAAAATTATATAATAATAATATTAATATTGAGTGTATATGGTAAGTGTGGGCACAGGGATTGCCATGGCACATGTGTGGGAAGTCTGTTCTGTTCTACTGTAAGTTCGAGAGATGGAACTCAGGTAGACCATCACACTTGTGTGGTAACTACTTTTACTCAGTATGCTGGTCTGAATAAAAATGGCCCCCACAGGCTCATATATTTGAATGCTTGGTCCCCAGTTGGTGGAATAGTTTGAAAAGGATTAGAAGGTGTACCAGTGGGGGTGTGCTTTGATATTTAAAAGACTTTGGACTCTCTCTGCCTCATGGTAGTGGATCAAGACTAAACATTTAGCTACTCCTTTATTTAGCCATCATGGACTCTAGACCTCTGAAATTGGAGGTCAGACTTAACACTTTCTTTTAAAAGTTGTTAATAGTGTTTTATCAAGCAATAGAAAAGTAACTAAGACAGCTGGCCAGTTGGGCAGTGGTGGCAGCCTTTAACCCCAGCACTTGGGAGGAAGAAGTAGGTGAATCTTTGTGAGTTCAAGGCAAGCCTGGTCTACAGAGCAAGTGCCAGGACAAAGCTACAGAGAAAACCTATCACGAAAAAAGAAAAAAAAAAAAAAG
>LOEQ01010981.1:5925-33286 GCA_001685075.1 Bramus lutescens
ATAGATAGATAGATAGATAGATAGATAGATAGATAGATAGATAGATAGGTGATTTTATCTAAAATCCAATTTTACCTATATTTTAACACATTGTATCAGACAATCCATTTCCTTTGCTTCTAGTCCATGCTTTAACCTCAGTGTCATTTTCTTTTTTCTTGAAATCTCTAGTGTCCTCAGAACACAATTCCATCTTTTTTCTTGCTCTAGAAACATTCTTCTTCTGTCTTCTTGAAGGTTCTCCTATTTTGATATAGGCTGGGTGTGCTGGCATTCCTAAAGTTATATTAATGACATCTTTCTCACTCTACAAGACTTTATCTGTACTCCATTTCCTTTATGCTAATTCTTGAATATCCATTGCTGATGTCATCTTGCCTTTAGTTCATGCAATCAGTGGATGGACCTGACAATTTACTGGTCTTCTCTACTTGGTTTTACCTAATAATCTGATGCCTTAGGCCATGTCAGCTCATGTATGAAACATGGTACCCCTGCTACTTTGTCTACTTCAATTAACACCAAGCCCAGAAACAACGAGAATTTCACTGAGTCCCACTCTGTCTTTAGATATCTCATGAGCTTAATGCCTCTGTACTTTGTCCCCTCTTCTACATCATGACCACTGTCCTAGTTCATGTCCTCCTCTCTGCTTAACACACAGTTGGTGGCTTTTTTCTACCCAGCTCATGCTATCTACTCTTGGCACCCCTACTTGACCTTTCTCTTCAGTGTAACTAAGACAACCTTGGTTTCGAGTCATCCCTCTCCCAGCCAACAGCCATGGACTGAGCTGCATGGTGGGTTCTCACAATCTATTACAGCCTCTGCCTGTGGGCTTGAGAGCACAGCCATGGGCTGTAGAGCACAACACAGCCACACACTACATGGTGGATTTAAATTTTACTCATACAGACAATAAAGGTATATAGGCAACATACTACAAGTTGCTTGGTGGCAGCCTGGACCTGCTGCTTCCCAGAGTTGAAGAGGTAAACCTAGCATCCCAGAGCTGGTGGTGAATGCATCTCTACCGAGTTGGAAAGCTGAATGGGGCTGAGCCAACAGCCAAAGTTGCTACATTGGTTCAATCCACACCCATTTAGCGTTTTTAAAACTCTCCTAGTTAGAAAATGATTGTAGATACACAATAAAGACAGATTCAGACAAAAAGGCCTCTAAATGGGTCACAATGTGTTTAATAAGTATGCATAGACATGGGAGAGAGAGGATAAAATATAGACAGAATCATAGATTAAAAGAATAATTTAAAGGTAATAAACTGTGGTTCTTAAGAGGGAAATTAGAGTAATAATAAGCCACATAAAAATGGGAAACACACAGATAGTCTCCATTATGTATACTATTCTGCTTTCTTTGAATTTTCTGGCTGTTAAACATGAGCAAAATGCAGAGAGACATTTGATGGTGGGAGTTGCTAAGCTAAACCAACATAAAGATATTGTGACTTCAAAATTTGGGTCTAAAGATATGTTGCTTTGGAAAAGAGGTTCTGCTTTTATTTTCACAAAAGATGAGAACCTGTGGATTTCTTCCAGACTAACATGGTTTGATCAAGTAAGACATCCTCAGAGGTTTCCATAGGAGCAATGGCCCAGGTGATCCAACACCCAGAACTGGTAACTGACTGAGACCATGCAGTTTCACAGACTACTACAGCCAAGATTTAATCATAATTCTAAATTTTCCCAGGATCCCTATAAGATTACCAGCACCCCAATCAGCAGGTAGTATAGAAAACTCTGTCCAAATTCTCAAAATACTGTTTATAAAAGTTTATTTTCAATTAAAGTTGGTTGGTTATAAATGGATAATAGTCATAGTCAATCTCTTTCTTAAAAAAGCAACTGTTAATATCAAAATACTTTTCATTGGTATGAATTTAATGGTCATCTATAATAATCAAACTTATAGTCATGTTAGTTAAGTTTTCTAGATAAGCAGAGATGTATTTCAGATGAATAAGTAATCTTCAAACATGTCAAAGACCTCTGGCATAAGAAACTTGTCTACAAAAAAAAATGTCTTAAGAACTTAAACTTTTCTCAACAGTGAGACACATCTGCTCCTGGTAGCACCAATTACTTCAAGAAGATAATGGGCTTCGAAGAAGCTCCTTGTAAAGTTTGCTTTCATTGTGGCAAGGCTAGCCATTTGGGCAAGAAACTGCTCCTGCCTGGGCTACTTGAGTATGCTATATAAACTGGACATGCAGGACTCACAGGAAAATGACCACTAAACTTTACCAAAATGAGGCAGGATGGTCTTTCAGGTGCCTGCTTCACAGAAGAAACTGCTAGACATTCTGCAAGACATAGAGAAAAATGACTGAAAAACTGCCAATATAGGCAAGACAGTCTTTCAAATTTCCTGCTTCATGAAAAAATTTGCCAGATACTATGGGCCTGTAGACTGAAGATGAATGCCCTAATGTCACAGAAGAATTTTGGGTGACTGTCCAGGCAGCAAGGTGTCTCTGTCCAATCTAGACTTTTGTAAATTGCTTATAATCCACTTTCTGTTTATTTAGGTAATATTATATCCTTCTGGAGTCTTTGAAGAGTTGGAGACTAGATAGTTATAGTTTTCCTTAGTTATGATAAAAGATAAATTAGATATAAATATTGTAATTCTTGCTTGATACTTGTTTTTATATGTAATTTTACTATATAAAAATTAAAACCTTTTGTATTGAGACAGAAAAGAGGAGATAATATGGGATGTCCTTGTGTATATGTGTTGCTTTTATTGGTTAATGAATAAAGCTGTTTTGGCCAATGGCTTAGCAGAGTAAAACCAGGTGAGAAATCCAAACAGAGATAAAGATAGAGTAGTCAGAGAAAAGGACACTGAAACTTTACCAGTAGGCCACAGATTCGTGGTGCTACACAGATTAATAGAAATGGGTTAATTTAAGATGTAAGAGCTTGTTAGGAATACACCTAAAGCTATTGGCCAAACAGTGTTGGAATTAATATTGTTTCTGCATGATTACTCAGGTCTGGGAAGCTAGGAAATGAATAAGCAGTCTCTATTTACATATAATTATAGTTTTCATTAGTTATAATAAAAGATAAATCAGATATGAAACTTTAGATTCACATAGATAGATGATAGAGTAGTTTCTTTAATTTTGCCAAATACAAATAAACTAAATATTGTAACTGTAATTCTTGCTTGAAACCTGTTTGTTTTGTTATATGTAATTTTACTGTGTTAAAGTTAAAACCTTCCTTTTTAATTAGACCAAAAAGGGGAGATGGTGTGGGATGTCCTTCTGTATGCTGTGAATATGCTTTATTACATATTTATTTAGTTAATGCTTTATTACATATTTATTTAGTTAATAAAGAAGCTGCTTTGTCCTATGGCAAGGCAGAATATAACTTGGTGGAAAATCCAAACAGATACAGGGAGAAAGAAGACAGAGTCAGAAAGACACCAGCAGCTGCCAGAGGAGCAAGAAGCCAGAACATTATTGGTAAACCACAGGCCACATGGCAATAGACAGTTTAATAGAAATTGGTTAATGTAAATGTAAGAGCTATGTTAGTAATAAGCCTGAGTCATCAGTCAAACTTTTATAATTGATAAACCTCTGGGTGATTATTCAGGAACTGATGGGCAGGAGAGAAACCTCCAGTTACATAACAGTGGTTGAGGTTTTCAGATAGGCTTCTATCAACTGGTACATCTTATCACACTCATAAGCATCAAAGAGAATCTGATGCTATTGTAGACTCACACTTTACTACCTGAGATTAGATGATGACGTCATATACAAGTGTGCAGCAAAGTGGGATGAATAAGTGTGGAGATTTAATGAAGACAGGACAATCAGCAGGTCAGCATCACCTTTGGTGGCATAATGAATTCAGTACCAGGCTGGATTATATAGCCCCATAAGGGGGTGGGGGTGGCAAAGAAAAAGGAAGAGGAAAGAATTTAATATCGAGTGATTGGTCTCTATCCTGTTTTGCAAACTTGCTGTATTGACCAAGTGTCCCTTTCACCACATCTGGTTCCTCTGCTGCACCCTGAAGCTTCCATTTCCCCAAAGAGGGAAGCCAAACAAATAACAAATAAATAAAATAACTTACAAAGAATAAGTGGGCCTCATTCTTGGGGCATGTGCTTAAACAATTAGCAATGCCCTCTTAATGTGCAGTATTGAAACTCATTCATTCTAAAGCCACTTTCAGATATGTAGAAAATAGTGATCTGACTGATGGGTTGTGACTACTGTGGAAAAATCAGGAGCTCTCACGTCACGATTTTGCCACCTCATAAGGAGTATTTGTGTAGTTACAACCCCCATTTTGTAAACACCCAACAAACTTCCATGGCCGTTTCTAGTGTGAAGCAGGCTGCCTTGCCTAAAGTCCTAGTGGTATTTACATTTCCAATTTAAAATTAAAGTTTATAGCTCGGAGGAGGGGATGTTGAATTAGAATATTTAATTTAAAGAAAACCAATAAATATTTTTGAGCATACAATACTAGTCAGAGAGGCATGAAATATAGTCTCTGCCTTTAAGGAATTTACTATCAGGGTGGAAGACAAGCCACAAACTCATTAAAGCCTTCTTTTTAATTATGAGAGTCAAACAATACAAATAAAAAATGCAAACTCCATCACCATCCCTGAGTGGTTAATTGCCAGACGAGCACTCTGTATTACAGTGATGGAGGGAGAATGAAGATATTCATTACAGCCTTGATTGTTCCTGTCAGGAGAAGAAAAGGATGGTGAGTTTGGGTCCCTGCCATAAAAGCACATGGTGTAACACATCCATGAGATGGGAAGGCATTAACAAAATCAGGAGCATTAAGAGAAAACAACTTTTCCTCAACTAGACAACTCTTTTCTGATAGTCATGACTGACTGCAATTCTGTTTTTCCCAAGGGTTCCTGTTCTGTCTTCCCGGTGGATACTTAAATACATGCCCTTTAAGCTTCTTGCGCTGATTTGTTATGGTTCTCTAATGCTTGTTCCAAAGCCTCTGTTCTGACCTAGGCAGAACCAGCTCCATTCCTTGGCCTCAGCATTTATTTCAGAATAAGCGTGTGACGCACACAAAGGAATCCAGCTCAGATCCAGTAATTGAGGGGCATCGCTTGCAAGACCAGGAAGAAACAGGTTTTATGCTTCCCTGCCGGGCTTGAACATGGGAGGGTGTGCCTGACCCAGGCACTGTGTATTGTGTCAGTCTAGGAACGGAGCTATGTCACAGAGAAGAGGAGCGCTGAGTCCAGAGGCAGAGAGGATCCTGACAAGATCTGTGTTGAATTCAGTTGTGCCAGAAGCAAAATCTAACTTTGGATTTACTGGTTTTATAGACCAGACAAGTCCTTTTTCTTGTTTAACCCGATGTGGATTCTGTTTCTGTCAAGTGTAAGCAAAATGTATCACTCCTGTCACTTTTGAGTTCTTAATGCTTAAACCCCTTCATCTCATCTCACCACAGTGTCTTACTTAATACTACATAGAACATGCTTTGCAAATAACACTTTACACTACAACCTTTTTATTGATTCTTCTGGGCTTTCACAACAGCTAACTCACTGGATTCACACCGATGGCTTTCTGGAATAGAGCAGATAAAGGAAGACTCTCCAAGTCGATAGTTTCATAGGTTCCCCAGAACCCAGGAGAACAGAGTTACTGAGGATCCTGATGCGAGTCCACAAATTAAAATCAGAAACCCAGGCTGATGAGATGGCTCTCGTGACCAGACCTGATGACGTGAGTTTGCTCCCTGGAAGCCACATAAAGGTGGGAGAGAAGTGACTCCAAGAAGTTCTCACCTGACTTCCACAAACGCACCGTGATATGCACGCCCCACCCCATGCACACATCCTACACCCCATAATAACCCCAGATTTATGTAATTTATCTAATATACAAATGAAATCATACTCTCTGGAGAAGAGATCTCAGGCTTCTGGTTCTCGGACCAGGTTCTTTCACTAAACGTCCACACCAGCCTCCCCCTCCTTCATCTTCAACACGGCTGCACCTGCCAGCTCGGGCACATCGTTTCCAGAACTGTGGCTACTTCTTTCATTCTGACAGAACAGAGACATCATCCCTGCCCAGACGAGAACCAAACAAGCAGACAACCCCTAGGAAGGCTGCTGTAGGACCTAGAACATTTTGTTGATGAGGGCTTCTCTGTGCAGAAGATTGCATCTATTAAAGGATAATTGCAAATGATCTGATGGGACTTAATCTGGCTGGTGGTGATGATGCTGGTGGTGCTGATGACAACGGTACTGAATCAGTGTGGAGAACGCTCCGAGAGTACAGCAGGGGCAGAGGAAGCACAGCCCAGAAGTCGAACATCTTTTGTATGTGTGCAGCTTGCCACAGGCTCCTGACAGCTCCTTGCCCTTAGCAGCGCTGGTCCATGGCAGTCACACCTTATATTAAATGGAGATGTTCTCAGGTGGGGCGATGACACAGAGCCTCACAGGATATCAGGCCCCCAGGTGCTGGGAGCCATTGGAGCCTGGCACCTAGGTGGAGCTATTTGGCAGTACAACATTCCCCCTGGGAGCACACTGACAGAAGCCTAAATGAATTTGACAGTATGTACCATTGCTAAGAGAAAAGGGGAAGAAAAAAAAACCATTTCCCATAAGCAATTATTTGCAAGTCAGGAAGAGAATTCTGTCCTTCAGTTAGGGGGTCCTTAGTGACAATCAGAACTTCTGGTGGATCTCTTTAAGTAGGTCTTAGATAACAGGATGCAGAATAAACTATGACCCCGCCCTCACTACTGCCACCAAGAGCTGATTTGTCTAAGAGCCAACAGTAATCACCACATACCCCATCCTCACCCTTCTTCCACACTCCAGAGAAGTTAAAATCAGGGCTACTTGGGAATCTTCATTGGCGTGCTTAGAAGCACCTCTACACTTATGTTCCTCCTCCCCAAAGTCTTCAAGAGATAATATTCATTGTCCCCGAAAGAACGGATTTCCTGTAACTTATCAAAGTAACCAAACTTTATTAGTCTGCCATGCCCAACTTCAAACTGACTATATATTTTATTCATTCCTTCCTTTAACACAAATATGTTTATCATCAGAACTTCAGAATTCAAGCTATGCTGAGGCTTACATCACATCACGGCTCCTCATGTGTGACTTGGCACACTGAATGTGAATTCAATAAGATAATCACTAAGTTTGTGGCTCACTTTATAAAATGTTATGAGCCCTGAGTTCTAAATTTTGGCTAGAAGACACATTTCAAAAAGTTAAAACACAGAGTTCCTCTGGGTGTCCAAATAATAAGAGCCATGGAATATGTAGAGACTGGAAAAATTAGAGATAATGAGAAGGGGGAGAAATCTTGAAGGTGCCAGGGAAGAAAGTTGGAGACATTTATGGAAAAACTGTGGCCTGCATAAGACTGAGCTAGCAGAGGTATCAAAGCTTGGGGAGATTCAGATGGATCAGAAGAACTCATCTTTCCGAGTCTCATGGAACACAGATTTCAGAATAGGAAGAAAAATAAGCAAAAACCAAAACACAAGCTGTGTGAAGGACTTTCTTATTCATTGACACATTCTAAATCTTCAGTATCATTTACTGAGTTCCTACTGAATGCCAGGCCTTTTCCCTAGATGTTATAAACACTGGGTTGAGCAAATGGACAAACACTATGCCTCACATACTTGTGGAAAGCAGACAATACATAAAGTCAGTAACTGAAAGAGAAAGGGTGTTTTAATTGTTCTAAGAATGGCTGAGAAAGTAACACAGGGAAGAGAGGCAGATGTTTGGAGTTCACTGGGGTGGTGATATTAAATCAAACGGTCAGGCAAGGAGTACAATATTTACATGATGACCCAAAGGCATTGAGGAAGTAAGATTTGACCTGAGCAGTAAAGTGACCTTGCAGGACACAGTCTAGAAGCAGGATGTGCCTCGCAAACCTGAGGACAGCAGAGACCAGTGGCTGGAACCGAGTAAGACAGGGATAGACAAATACGATGAGGACGGGAGCTAACAGGCCATACTGGACCGGACTCCTAGGCTGCTGTGAATTCTGAGCCTCTATTGACTTGTGAGCTTCCTGTCATTCATTATCTTATATGGGGCATGGGACCCAGAGAGGCCAGCTACCTTGCCCAAGATGATACAGGAGACTGATGGCAGAGTTGGGGCTCAAACCCAAACCTAGCTTCCTCCTCTACTTCACCTGGCACCCCCTCCCTCTCTGCTTGCATCCACATCCACCCCGGTTCTCAGTCTTCCGGCACTTCCTGTTCACAGATCGGCTCAGGGCCCACACACCATTCTCTCCGTGATGATCCTCCCTACTGGTTAAGACAGAACTCCCTCAGAGACCTGCCTGGACTCTCTCCTCTTCATTCCCACTTCCTCACTGTATCTTCCTTCCAAGACTGTGGTACCACCTGCCATAATAACCGCGTGTTTATTTACATACTAGTTTATCATCTTCCCTCCTTCTATCCCGCACTGGGTGTTTGAGCAGCATTCAGCCCTGTAGCTGGCACAGAAGAGGCAATCAGCAGCAACACAGCAGAAGGAACGCAGAGAGGCCTTCGGGCATCTGCTCTGGACATCAGTGGCTACATGAAAGAGATCTGAGGTGATCCATTCCCTGCTCCCTTGTGGCATGAGACACCTGCTCTCTTTGGCTGCTCCACCATCTCAGACATCCATCATGTGACTCACCACCCACCTCCCCAGCAGCCTCTGGAATGAATGCTATTTGGAATAATTGGTTAAGCACTTAGGAAATGCTAAGACTTATTTTTAAATATGATTAGGACCTGTCTCTTTGCTTTCTGGAAAGTCACATGTGCTCTTCAGAAACACAAAATAAAAGTGCACCCTGAAAACCAACTTCACAATCTCATCTTCAGATTTTATTGGGTTGGATTGGGGAAAAGGCATAGGCCCATTTGACTGGTAGGAAAACTAAGACCAGAGCAAGAATAATGCATCATCAAAGATCAATTACATAAATGAGGGCAGAGACCTGGTAACTATCTGAAAGCAGAGACACTGTCTCCTACTGTGTCCCCCCACCCCCAATCTAAGAAGAATCTAGAAGGAACCTCCCACCTTCTTTGGTGTTTTATGTGGCAGGGAGGACCACCAACTGTTCTAAACAGGCCCCAGGAAGCCTGTTTCACTTTTAAAATGCATTAACAAGTTGGTCAAAACTCGTTCTATTTTCATGTAAATAAATAAGGATAAATTTTCCCACCTCAGCCTCCCAGGGCTAAACCAAAATTCCCTCCCTCTGCACATTTTTGATAACCTGCTCTTTCTGAAATACTTCACAGTTAAAGATTGCATGCTCTGGAAGTCAATAATTCGTGGGAGGGGAGGGGTAGAAGGAGATAATTAACATTCTCTGGCTAGCTTTGGCTGGGAAATAGCTTAGTAAGCATGAGGCCATTGTGGGGTTATATCCATCACCAGAATAGAATAAATAAAATGGGCCTGAATGGTCTGTGTCAGGGGGCTTGGTCCCTGAGTTAGTTCAGCCTTCCCCTTAGGAAGGGGGAGGAGACTCCCTGTACAGCCCTGAGCTGGGAGTGGGAGAGTTAAAGGCACTGAGCGAGGGTGTCTCGGTACCACTTTTTCCTGGGCTTCCCAGACCTGTTACAGTTCAGATCTGAAATGTCTCTGAGACCATATGCCACAGGCTTGGCAGCAGCTGGTGGCATTAGTGATGGTGGTGGAAACTTTAGGAGGCGCAGGTTTGGTTGGAGGAAGCAGATCCTCTGGGAAAGGCCCGTTCACTGTGTCGCTTGCCTCAGCTTCTCTCTCCCTCTATTTCCTCATACCCTTTCCTTATCTCTCTTCTCCCTGTCTTCACTTCTGTCCTTCTTCTCCTTCTTTTCTCCATCTCCCCCAACTCTCCCATCTGTCCCTCCGTCTGGTCCCCCAGGAGATGGGCAGCTTTTTTTTTTTCCAGAGCGTGTTCGCTGTCAGGATGCTGCGTGTTCGCTGTCAGGATGCTCCCCCTCTGCAGCATCCCAAGCTCATAGCAATATCAACTTTAGACTGAAATGTCTGAAACTCAATCCTTCCTCCTTTAAGGTAAGTTTTCGAAGCTGTTTGGCCACAGCCACAAAAAGTCGAGACAAACTAGCGCACACTTCAAACTCTTCCGTGAACTGCTCTCTGACTTCTGGTTTCTTCTCCGCTCTGCTTTATCAACTTTCGTAGCCGCAGTCCGTCTTCCTCCACGCACCCTCTTGCCGCAGAGCGAGGTGACACTGAGGACCAAGAAAACACTGTTGCTTTCGACTCTGTCGCTGCTAACCTTTCCCAACTATCTGATGCGCTAAGGTTTATGACGTGTTAGAAGGACTTCATTTGCATTATTACATTTGATATCTCCTGGAGGATAAATGGCCACTCTTTGGACCTCGCAGTAAGCCAGAAATAGTTTTTAAAATGTGTCATATGGTGGGAAATGAGATAATGAAACTCACAACCCCATGGGAAATGGCGGGAGCATTTGGAGAGAGACTGGGTATATTTATGCACAACAGAACCATAAATGAGTGCTGGGAGGTACCTAACCTTTATGGTTGACGTCATTGGGAAAATGGTTTCTCTGTCTATTAACCAAGATCAAGGAAGGGTACAGCATGTCTCTGCTGTCTGGTGCCCATCCCATGGGACCTCTGTTGGCAGCAGACTGCCTGCCTGTGTTGCCATAGACCATGGATCAACCGCAGTTTGGCATTCCTGTACTTTATGTTGTTATTATGGGTAGTTTTTTGTTTTCTAGCTGTGACTCTGATTTCTTTCCTGATTCACCATTACACCAATGTCTTTACTCCAACTTCTATATTCCTGTACTAAGAGTGAAAATATCACAATTTATTACCATGACTTAAAAAGGAATGTTCCTAGCTACAGACTTGGTTCCATTGGTAAAGGTCTTATATAATCACACATGAGAACCCGCGTTCAGTCCCTCAGCAAGTCATCCAGAATGCTGGTGTGTGTTTGCAGTCCTAGCATTGTGGGCAGAGGCAGGAGGATTGCAGGCCATCCAGTCTTGCCAATCTGAAAACTCCATGTGAAGTGTAAAAAGTTGTTATAAAAATTAAGATGGGGTGGGGGTAGGAAGTGGGAGTGGTGGCGGGAGGGTCACAGTCAAGCAGGTTGGCTGCTCTACCAAAGGACTGGAGTTTGGTTGCCAGCACCCATATCTGGTGACTCACAACTGCCTGATATTCCAGTGCCTTCTTCTGGCCTTTGGTGGTACATTTGCTCGTGTGTACAGACACACTCAGGCATACACGCACATATGTGAGTAAATAATAATGAATCTTTAAAAGATGAGGTAGAGAAGCAATTGAAGAAGACACTCAACATCAACCTCTGGCCACACACGCACATACACACACACGCACACACACACACACACACACACACACACACACACGGGGAGGGCATCACTGTAAATCTACTTCTTGCACAACTCGCTGCCCCCTAATCCTACAGCAAGTGTGGCCTCCTCCCCTTCACGTCTGAAGGAAGGATTATCACCCTCCCATCTGAGACTGATCCCAACACAGGCGCTTCCCCTTCGGCACCTGCACACTCTTCAGACACCCAACTTTGCCCATGAACTTTTCCTGTGCCCTTGTCCCAGACGCCCTTCAAACTCTTCATAGATGCCATCAAACTTTTCATTCATCCCTCGCCTTTTCCTAGCTGCTGTCCAATCTCTTCCCTTCAAAGCCAATGGTCTAAGAGGGCTTTCTACCTTTGGACCTTCACTTCCTATCTTCCGCTGCTCCCTCCCTGACCCATAGCTCCTCCCACTCAGTGGTGAGGATGATCTAATCCACATCCTTGGGGACTGTTGGGTTTGGTGGCCAGATTTAACAAGCTGTAGTCTTCTGATGGGCAGCGGTCAGGGAAGACCTTCATCCATCTTGACACCTTACCTTTAGACACCCCAAAAGCAGACTTTATTTTTCCCTTGCCTTTCTCCAGGTCTTAGTCCCTGCTTGCTCTCAAAGGCACTTTCTGAGTCAAACCCTCTGACCCCTCCACCATCTTCCTGGAATATCCCAGGCCATTAGCCAGTGACATTACGTCTAAATCTTCAGCCTGGGTGCTTTGTCCTCAGCTCAGGTACATCCCTTGTGGATTTTCTACAATCCTCCAGAATTAGTCTTTAATTTGCCTCTAGAATAGATCACACACTTGGGCATAAATCAGTCTCAGTGGGATAAATAGAAGATTCCCACGGAACTACTTCCCCTCGGGAGGTTTCCTAGAAGAATCAATCCATGCCCTTCTTTTGACTTGGACTTCTAAGGTAGCCTGGGTTATGGCTGAGCCACTCCAGCTTCAGCTTCGGCTGTCACATCTTGTGTGGCTCTCCTCCCTCACCGTTGCAATAACCCTTGTGATGTCATTGGGTTTACCCAATACTCCAAAGCCATCTCCCCATTCAAAACCCATAATCACATCTGCAAGATCTCATTTGCCAAATAAGGTACATTATGTGAGCATCTTTGAGGGGCCATAGTTCTGTCTATCCTAACTCCCAACCTCAGACCACTCAAACTTTGAATCATCTTTCTCATCAAGACTCCTCCAACGTGGTGATAAACCACCGTCCACCATCTACACTGTTAGTTAATCTGAAACATGGCAGTGTCCTTGACTCCTTTGCTCTTATCAGTACATCTGATCAGCTAGCAAACCCTATCTAATTTCAGTATCTGGGAAGCAAACTCACATCTCTCCACCTTAATGACTGACACCTTGACCTGTGCCAACATGGTTCTCACATGCTCTGCCTGTCCCCTGGTAACAGTTCATTCTAATGCAAGTCACTTAGGAAATTTGCAAACCAAAGCATTAAGAAGTGGTGATTCCTTACTCAAGCAGGAGTGATCAGAACAGGTGCTACCTTGGGACTTGGGACAGGTGTTTGAAATGGGACACTGAAGCCTTGTCCTCAGGGCTTTTCCCGGCATCATGTAATTATTATTGCAATTCAGTTATAGGACAGTGTCCAGAGAGCTGGAGAACTACTTCACATGGGGACAAAACTCATGCACTTGATGGCAGAAATGTTCTGTGCATAATGTCCGGAGAAAGACTGTCCTTTTTCTAGCTGTGAAGATGAGACCCTCCATGATCTGGCTCCCTACTTACCTACACAGCTCAACCACTACACTCATCGTGTACTCTTCACGCTCTACACACAAGGGGCCACTAGTCATTCCAGATAGGCCTCGAATGCTGGCTCATGCTGGTATCCTTGGCGAATCACCTCCCCACAGGTGCTCGCTTGTCATCCTGTCACCCAGGCAACTGGAAATCAGCCTTCAAAATGAGCTCAGCTCCCTTCTGCCTCAGGCTTCCTCATGTTGGAGATGATGGAACTGGCCTGGAATCTTCACCCTCTCCTGCTTTCTTCCTCTTTGCTGTGACTTCAACATCTCTTCCCGTGAAGGAGTGAAATCAGTTTCTGTGCTCCTTGATTCTCAACGTTTTCCAGGTGTCCTGTTTCAGCCAATGAGGTTTCTGCAGTTCCATACAAAGATGGGCGTTGAGGGATTTTGTTTGTTTTGTTTTGCTTTGCTTTGCTTTGTGTGTATGTGGTAGGGGTAGGTTTGGGTTTGCCTTTGTTTTGTTTTGCTTTACCATGACAGCGGCTTCCTCATTCTGCTACTCCTTTGGTGGCCTGGTTCTGTGCTGTGGCTTGCAGCACTCTCTTCCCGACAGCTTGTCCCAGACACTGTTTGTTCAGCCTGCTCCATAATTTTATGAACTATTTAGCAATAGTGCTCTAACAAAAACAAACATAAAATGCACTTTAGGTCTATTGTTAATAAATCTCAACTACGCAAACTCTCTCGAGTAGATCCACTTGTATGCAATGGGAGCTCTAGTCCATGTGGAAGAGAAATGGAAGAGGGAACAGCAGGAGGAAAGTGAATGAGAGGGGACACAGCAGCCAGGATGGCAACTTAATTGTGTCTCTGTGGATGTCTTTCTAGTACAGGACAGATACTTATGACATTTCATGTGATTAATTTCCATATAATGTGGTAAACCAATTTTTTTTTGCAAAAAGTCCATATATATATATATATATGCAGTTTCAAATAACATAAATCAGTGTGTTAGCAGTGCTAGTTTCTAGATAAAGGAATCAAGAGGTTTTCTTTCTGATGATCTTTAATTGTTCTATTATGAGCATGAATGATGATAATAAAATAGAGATGCCTAATTTCCTCTGGACCCCACTCTTATTCCCTAATCTGTGTTGGTAATTAGTTTATCAGACAGCACTCCTTTCAAATGGGTACAAGGTTGAATATTCAAAGGTCCCTATTGAAAAGGGTCCTTATTTTTATATAGAAGAAAACTGAGGGTTTGGGGAAAATGGCATTGCTGATCAAGCTTAACTATTTTTAATTTTATTTTTACAGTTTTTTATGTGTATGAGTGTTTGCTTGCATATATGTATGTATGTGTACCATGTGAATGCAGGATTCCATAGATCCCAGAAGAGGGCATTGGACTTCCTCAAACTGGTGGATAGCAAGGGCTGTGGGTCACTATGTGGGTTCTGGGAAGCAAACTCAGGTGCTTTGCAACAGTAGCCAGTAGTCTTAAGCCACTGAGCATCTTTCCAGCTGCATTTTATTTTATTTGTGTGTATGTTTGTACAATATATGTGTGAGTGTGCCTGCATGTCTGCACACTAGCTGTGTGACAGCACTTCTGCGGAGACAGGAACAAAAGTCAACTCACTCAGATAGGGAACCAATAATAAACCAAAGTTCATATACTATCAAAGTCCAACTTGGTGAACCAATATAGGGGTAGATATAGGAATATGGCTGAGGGGTTATTACAGGAACAAAAATGACTCAAAGACATCTGTAACACCAAAAGGCTACCCTAGCATGGAGCACGGTTCACCAAAGGGTGTGCCTGGAATGCACACCCAAGTTGCTAGCAGCCTGACAAGTTGGCAAATGTCTTTTTTTAGGCAACTCAGGTGGTCCAAGTCTCTTGTAGGTGGCTATGCTGGTTTCTGCTTCTTCCTGGCAGTTTGGCTGGTCTGGGCCTTTTCTAGACAGCTCAGCTCCTCTGAGTCTCTCTCAGAAGTCTTTACTGCTTATATACACCGGGGAGGGAGGGATCTAGCAAATCTGCTCAGTTTAAGGGACTTTCTGAAGTTTGGGTTGTTTACTTCCTGAACTTAACAAGCATCCCTGCAGAATGAACTCTTTCACTTCCTTTTGGAACACCCTGTATCTTAACAAGTTTCCCACGAAAATGAATGCCTATCTTCAAGGAAACTGATATGCAATGTGAGTGTGGGTGTATGTGCTTGTATGTGGGAGTATGTAGGTAGGTCAAAGGTCCATAATAGACATATTCCTGTTTCTCTCTACATCTTTTGAGGCAGTCTCTTGCTGAGGCTAAAGCTCATTCATTGATTGGTGGTACTTGTTGTTCATTCTGGGAGTTCATAGGAATCTGCCTGTCACCCTCAACCTGTGGGTAAGGTTACAGGCAGCATAACCTGTGGATTTGTATGCTTGCCAGGCAGATACTTTCCTGACCCACTCTCTCCCCAGCCACTGAATTTAACTCGTTTTAATCTATCTTCTCCCTAAGTAACAGATGCCAGTCAATAAAGAAAGACCAGCCTCAGAGCTCTGTCCTAACCCTGTGTCTGCATTTAAAAGCCGTGTACTCGATGGAGTCTCCTAACCACTAAGAGCCCCCATTTCTTTCATCTGAAAACTGTTCATAAAAATAGTACAGGTTGAACATCCTTAACCTAAAAGCGAATGTACTGGAAACACCTGAAACTTTTTGCGTTGAGCCTATACAAATATTTCAAAGTCTAAAAAATTTTCAAAACACTTCTGATACCACCCATTTCAGATAAAGGACACGCAATCTGTCCCTGCTTCCCAGGCTGGTACACATCCTGTGTTATCCACAGTATTAAGTAGGGCTTCCTGACAGAAGTCAATTTGAAGAGAAGGCCTGACACATAATCGATTAGGGAGATGGAACTTAGGCAGGTGGAGAGGAGAGGCGGTGGGAAAAGTTTCTGACGGGAGAGTGACCGTCTCAATCCAGAGGTCCCAGACTAAGTTTATGATCTTATGGGTAGAAGAGCAGGCAGTTTTCCTGGTGCAGGGAAGGCCCAGGAGGAAGTGTGGGAAGAAGCTGGAAGGTAGAGCCAGCCGTTACAGTGACCCTTCCTAAGAAATCCATACTAGCCCGTGTATGTTGCCTCAGCACCTCCCCACACAGCCGCTGTATTTGCCAGGNAGAAGCTGGAAGGTAGAGCCAGCCATTACAGTGACCCTTCCTAAGAAATCCATACTAGCCCGTGTGTGTTGCCTCAGCACCTCCCCACACAGCCGCTGTATTTGCCAGGAGAGAGAGGAGGCTGTTTATACTCCGAAGGGCAGAATGAGTGTCAAGCTGATGGGAGACCAGAGAGGGCATCCAAGTGGAGGAGGTGTGTTTGGCTGGACCTCAGGGGGGCAACCTGGGAAAGTGGCCTGGATGGCTTAGAAAGCATTCTAGTACTTGTGGGGCCTTTTGAAAGGCCAGGGAGTATTCTACACTTAAAGCCTGGCATGCGGATGAAGTGGTCTGTAATGGAGACAGTGGGAAAGAAGACATGGCAGCTTCTGTCCACTGACTGGTATTGGTGACTGGGAAACAATCCACTTAATATCCAACAGTGTTTATGGTGCACCTACTGTGTGCCAGGTGCTGTAGTAGCTACTAAAATTTCATCAGAGAATGAAACCAAGCCTGGAATCCCTCCCATGGGGGTTCATTCTAAAAAGGATAAAATTAGTGGAAAACTGCATAAATTGGTGTCAGCTATGAGGATGCCTGTGGGCACAGGGACACGGTGCTGTGACAAGGTGGGAGAGGACTGCCCTAGTCTGGGGAGCGCAGAGATGGCTCATTAATGATGTGACAGTTGTGCTAAGGTTGGAAGGTTGAGGACAAGAAGCATGGGTGACAAAAGAGGGTGCCTGCTGGTAGGGGGCAAATGCATGCCAGCATCTCTAGCAGGAAGGAAGCTGGTACCATGGTGATGGAGAACAAAGGGGAACTTGGTACAACATAAGGCTAGTGAGGAGGCATCAAATCATTCAAGGTCTTATGACAGATTACAATGCTTGAGGTCGTACCTTGTGAATAATGGGAAACTCTGAAGTCTGTATGTCCTGGGCAGAGCTGATCAACATACTCCAGAATGCAAAGAAGCAGGGATGGATGTGAAAGGCATCATTTTCTGTTTCACTATCTGTGCAACTCACCTCGTTTAACCTAGACAATAATTCTGCAAGGTCCTAATCTCATCTTTTTGAGGAGAAATCTGAGGTGCTGGAAAGTTAAGCAATTGAACTATTCTCAGCTAGTGAAAGAAACAGAGATACAAACCAAGATCCATCCGTCCACATAACCCCAGGTTCCTCCCGAGGGAGAGGTGATTAGTCAGACTAGAAGTTAATACAAACTAAGATTAAGGTAGTCAGATGGGTAAAGAGGCTTCCCCCAGAAGGGCAGAAAATAACCAATGAAGTAGACACGAGACTAAGAGTGATCTCAGGGAGCAGCATCAAAGGAGCTGTCCCCATGGAAATGTGCAGAACCCAACCAAAGTGTGTCTAACCTGAGCAGAACTGCTGCAAGAGAAAAGACTAGAAGAAACCAAACAGTAGCTGTTCTCAGGGGCTCCCTGAAGATTATAGATAACTCTGTTTCTCTTATATTGCTCGTGTGAGTTTTCTAAGTTTTTCTATAATGAATAGGTATTTATTGTACAAATAAGCTAAACAGGTGTGGTTATGTTTTACGGAGATTGTATCAACTTTTTAGCTCATGCAGGCACTGAAATGCTGAAACCTTAAGCAACTTTATAGCCTACCACAGAGCTCACTTCAGTGCCCTGCACACAGCAGGGGCTCAACCAAATGGATCAACGATAAAGAAGATGGAGATGAAGGCTAATGTGAACCACAGTGATAGAAGGCCAAAGCTGCCATTTTTGTTCTGGAACAAAAGTTCAAGGTCCTGGGTCAGAAATCACTTCATCTTGAAATCGACCTTGGAGCTGTGAATCCACCTGCTGTTGGCTTCCAACTGTGCAGGGACCACACTTATACACAGTGAATTCCGCTGAGCCCTTTCAACCTCCCCGGCCCTGCCTAGGCTGGGTGGGGGAAATAGACACAAGGGGAGAATAAGACAGGGCCATTTGCCAGAGCAAATATTTGGAGGCTGCGGGATTTGGCGAGATGTGAGAATACGGGCTCCGAGGACAGTGTCTCCTAACCAAATGGCATAACATACTAGGGTGTTATGTTATTAGGTTGTTAATCATGGAAACACTGGCATCTGTTTCCGCGGAAGCTCCCTCCCAGATGGTGCATCCTACTGTTTCTGTCATCTGGAACAGTGTGAGGTGCCTTCAATGGCTGTAAGCTTCCAAGTCAGCCTTTATACAAGGGCAGCCTATTAATTAAGTGGTCCCTTTGTGATTACATTTGATAAATATGAGATGAGAAGGGTTTATTGAGATGTGCGGGGGCGTAGGGAGGAAGGAGCTTTTCCAGCAACAAGAAAGACCTGTGCGCGGGCGTCATCCTGTTGATTTCAAAGAGAAGGAGAATAGCTTAAGATGTGCAGGCAGGAGTCCGAGAGTCACACAGACAAAGCTGCCATCTCTACCCAGTGGACATCCAATCACATGGAGGTTGAGTGTAATGAGCAATCCAGCTGTCATGCCTTACTCATCCCTTTCCATTGAGGCAGGGGCTGGAAGCCTTCCAGTCAGTTTGTGGGGTGACTCGTGCCATCGGAGGATATGCATTGTCCCACAGGATGCCAGACACTATTTTGACTCCAGTGGGGATGATTTGGGTGGTGGAGCTCCAAAAAAAGGTATAAGCTGCCTGTAGTCTTGGAAGAGCAGACTAGTGACAACTTGAAATTAAATGTAAGTGCTCCAATCCAAGAACTTGACTTGGAGAGCTGGGAAAGCTTCGGGTCTGACTTGTGAGACTTGGCTCTTCAGACAGCAGGCAACTCTCCTAAAACAGCACACCAGGGAATTGGGCCTCCAGAGACATGGAGTCTTCAGCAGAAAGTGAATCTCTGACAGTTCCTGTGCAGCATCCAGGAAGAAATAAATCAGCCTTGGGCTAGATTACAGAATCTGTGGCTTACCAGATGACTTCGTCTTTCCCACTAGTTGAACCTTAAATTCACTCACTCATGCAGTACATCTCAATTAGTTGAAGGCTGGGAGGAAGGCCCGGTGGTGGAAGGCCATGACCTGGCAGGTGTACCTTGGGCCTTGAGAGACACACACTGATTCTGTGAGCCAAATGGGACCAGAGACTTGGGCTTTTATCTTCACACTCCCTACACCTTCTGAGTACCTGGTGGGTAGTAGTTACTTAGCAAATGTTTTTAGCGGGACTTCACGAATAACTGTGGGCTCCCTCCACCTCCTGTGTACGGTTACTCTGTGTCTCTGTTCATTTACTCCAGCTGTGCTTAGTGTTCTGGCTTGCATGGCCACAAAGAACAGCTGCTTCTCAATGGCCACACCTCACTGCTTCACATGCTTGGAGACTGCTAATAACTTACCTTTTGCCCTTGGCTTCTCCTTCTCCTGGCTGTCAGTGTCTGTCCTGAGTCACCTGGAATAAGAAGAGCTTCTTTTGGAATTTAATGGTCCTGTGCAGTTTGAAACTGTTTTCATTTATATGATCATTTTTTTTTAAAGGATGATCCAAGAACTTCTAAGGAGTCCCAGGTCTGCCTGTACCCAAATCCTATCTCTCATCCTGAGCCACACCCCGCACAGGAATCTCAACTTTAAAGTCCAATGTCACAGATATGAACTTTCAAAATACCATTCAAATATAGTTCAAAGAGCCTCTCCCCTGAACTAGGCATATTGATGACATTTAAAGCTTTTCACACTGGAGTGGAAATTATGCCAGATCCTGTACTCACAGCAGGTTATAACGGAGACAAAACAAACCTGGAAAACCACTGAAGAATCCAGAAATTTTTCTCTGAGTCAGATCTTATAGTAGCAAACATTTGACCTTGGCAGAGAGATTCAGCAACAATTAACATATTTATTATTATCATTGTCGTTGCTATTTTTACAATCAGTACGACTATTACTATTAGAGTTAATTTGCACAGTAAAGACTAGCCCAACAAATAACTGCTTCTTCCGTGCAATGTAAACTCTGCTGATTACGTTTTCATGACTAGCCACAAACTAAGCCAATCTTTTTTGTTTTAATTCACGTTAAGTATCAACAGATGTTCTCTTAAAATATTCACAAGCTGCACCGAAGGGGAAGGTTTGGATGACTAGTAAATTCTAGCAGAATGGGAGGAAGCGGAAATGATTTCTTTGGTATAATGGGCACAATGTAGTAGTGGGATTTCCTGGAATACCTTGCATCCTTGGCTGTCTCAACTTGACTGTTTTCTGCTGTTCTGTGAGGAAATATTCTTCATTGGGCAGCTGACTTCCTGGGGGACTTTGGGGAAACTGATTCAATTCCCTGTTAGATGTTCAGGCCGGTAGCATCCTGAACTCCGAGCACTAACTTCCTACTTTTGCTCAGTCCCCAACTTCTTTTAACGCCAGACCCACAACCGTTTGGACAAAGGCCAGGAAGCTTGCTCCAAAAACACTACACCAAAAAGCACAGCCTCTAGGTAGGTTGCATCTTGCACAGAGCGTTGATGAGGCTGTATGCCTTTTCCCTGTCTAGAAGGAAGTCACTGCAAAGCTCCGCTGTTGCTCAGACGTTCCACCTTCCATCCATGGGCTAGACTGTTCACTTGGCTTCTGGTCCCTTAGCTGTCAAACTCTCTGTATTTCTTGACTCTTTGCCCACAGTCTGTTCGGGCTTCCCACCTCTAGATGTTTCTGAGGCATGTCCTGACCCACTGCCTGAGTTCTCTAGGGGCAACCCTCTTCTGCCATGGTAAATTCCCAGGCATCCCTCAAGAAGGCAGATTGGAGAAGTCCAGCTGTGAATTGCTACCTAAGAAATAGGTCACAACTTGCTGTAAATAGGACCCTGATTGTCCTGATTATTCCACTCCATAATTTCAGCGCTTCCCCACACAACTGTAGCTAGCACAGTGACCCTACTTTTCTCCTGATTGGCCCTCCTTGTTAGATGGGAGCTATTAAATGGCAAATGGCTGGTCCATAAAGAACTGGAGTTTCCATCTTTTACGCTTGGTCACAAAGAGACAAAATTTTTTCCAAAACCATAGAAGAGAATGTGGACGGGTTGTTAAGCCCCAAATTAAAAAAAAAAAAAAGAATGCTTTTACATTAGTGGCAAAGTCAAGCAGAAGGAATAGATTATTTCCTTACAGCCCCTGCCTATACTCACATGGCCTCCTACTCCCCACATTCCCCACCAGTCACCCAGATTTTATGAGCAATGAGCCTGCATTGACATGCCATATTCATCCCTGGTTCATGGTTTCCATTAAGGTTCACTCTGTTGTTACACATTCTGTAGATGTTGATAAATATTTAATGACGTTTTCCTGCCGTTATAGCATCACACCAAAGAGTTTCATTGCCCTAAAAATTTCCTAATGTCCCTGTATTCATTCATCTCTTCCTGCATACCCCTGGAAACCACTGACCATTTACTGCTTTCCTAAACTGGCCTTTTTCTGAAAGGCATACAATCAGAATCGTATAATCTACATCCTTTCCTGCTTAGTTTCTTGCACTTAGTAATGTGAATTGAGAGTATCCATAGCTTCCCGTGGCTTGAAAATTTATTTCTTTTTATCATCAAATAATTTGTCATAATTTAGACACACCCCAGTTGCATATTCATTCACATACTGAAGGATATTTTGGTTTTTTCCAATTTAGAGTAATAATGAAATCATCAGTATAATCATCTTTAGGAAGATAGTTTTAGTCATTTTCATCAATCGTAACATTTTGATGAATAAAGGTAAGCTATAGCAAACATATATAGCTCAGAATTTAGGATACATAGCCAAGTCAAGACTTACTAAACGTCTGTTTGCATGTAGAAATATTATTCAGGCAACCTGGAAATGGCACCTCTTTTTGAGCCCAATTCCCAAAGACTAACTCAATAAGCTAGGCAATCAACAGGTTCACAGGACACTAGTTCAGCCTACAATGGAAGGGAGGGAAGGAAGAAGGAAAAGATTGAATATCTTTTTGTCGGAGGAGGCTGCAGAGTAACATCCCAAAGTCATTTTAAGGAGACATTTTGTTCTTCTCTCAGCCTCTTGGGGAAATGACATGGTGACTAAAGGAATTGTTGATATGTGTTGTCCTCCCCCATTAAAAGGAGCTAAAAAAGCCCTGGGCATCAAGATGCGAACTATTTCCTTCAGGGTAGAATGTAGCCACTAAAAATAGCCTTGGAAAATAAGAAGTTGTAGAGGCCCAACAAGGAAAACAAATCAGAAATAAATTTGGCACCAAGAAAGAAAGGAGGAGAAAGAAGACAAACTCTCACAGGCAATAGGGGAAAGAGGCTATTAGCTTGAACACATAAACGCAGGTACATTTTTCCCACCCATGGAGCTGCTGGCTGGCATTCCTACGGCGTAAATCAGTCCCTGGAGGAAAGGAAGATGACTCAGAGTCAGCCAGGACAGACTGCCTTGTGCCAGGGTAACAAACAAACCCCCGGATCTCTGCAGTTTTAAAAGCACAAGACTTAATTTTTTTTTCTCCCTTGTGATGTGCGTCCAGTGTGGACTCGAGGAACCCAGGTGATGAAGACTTTATCTCCACACGTCCTTCTAGGATCTCTGTGGCAGGGGACAAAAGTGATGTACTGTTTCAGAGCTCCCAGGAAACAGTTCATGTCATTTTCCCTCCCACTTCACTGGTTAGTGCAGCCATATGAGCCGTGAGCTCACAGTGACATGAGAGAGAAATTGCACCATGTTCCTGTCTGCCTGTGTGTTGTTGGCTCTTGGGGAGAATTATGTAGAGAGAAACAAGCTGAACAGCAACTTGAGTTTCTAGCTGTCACCCAAAGAGCCCAGATGAAAGCCCCTCAACTCCACTCTCACTCCCAGCATAGCCATGACTTTACTTCTGTAAGGGAGCCGCAGTTTCTTCATTAAGGTTGATATGCCTTGGCCTGGCTGAGAAAGCTGACCCTGAGCCATTTATTCCCCTTTCTTACCCTCTTCTCTCTTTTCAGATTTCATCACAGAAATGTGAGTGTATTTGCTAGCAAGGTGCCACTTTAGACACAGTTCAAGCTATTAAATGATGTACGATACATACACTCTATGACCTTTCTGAAAACTGCAAAGAGTTCAGAAACAAATCTAACCCTGGTGGTACTGGAGAAGGGAGATTGGAGGTGAAGCACCCCTTTCTCTGGGGCTAAAGTGGGATGAGGGGGAAAGTGTACAAACAAAACAATGAGCACATAGTAAGTACTCAAGAAACAGTTTTCAATGAACCCCAAATAGATGTTATTTCTCATAGACAGAGGAAGAAAGAGAACATGAGAGATGGGACCTTTGGGGGGTCCTAGAGATAAGAAAAGATCAAGACAGCCCTTACCAGTTTTCGACCTCTTGATTTGTCTTCCACACTATAAAAAAATTAATACAGGAAATAAAAATTAGAGGAATACACGGGATTTAATTCATGCACAGAATGCAAACAGGAATACTCAACAAAACAGAGCTCAGGCAGGCAACACAATCTGCCCTCTGCCTGTAGAAGCAACCCAGTGGGGACTCCAGCTCTGCAGCTGGCCAGGGAGAGGTGCTTTTGTGATGTTCCTTTGAACACGCTGTCCTTTTGAAGAGTGTCTCTCAGGTCAAGGACTCTGATGGGAAATGATAGAATTTCCACTCCTTCCTCTGCCTCTCACCTGCTGGGAGAACTTGGGAATCCCTTCATCTCCCTGGATCTTCATTTCCTTAGGTGAAGTTGGGCCAGTAAAGTTAGTTGTGCCTGCTTTGTTGTGAGGAGGGCAGGAAGGCGAACACAGACGTGAATGCATTTTGGAAAGTGAAACACACTTTCCCAGTCAGAGTGTAAGCATTCATTTGACTGCCGGGAGAAGAAGGTAGGAGGCCTGATGCCATGAAGGGCCTGCCAGTTAGAACCTCCTTAAATCACAGTTCTGTTGTCGTCGGCTCAAATAGCACGGGCTTTTGCACTGGGGTCCCCTGCCTTCACCAGAGCATCTGTGTTTGCCAATTAAGGCCAGTTTGATTGGGTTTTCCCAAGAGGTGAATTAACCAAACCACTCCAAACCCACCATCATTAATAGAGAACAAAAACAAGGCCGTAGAGAATTCTTCTTTATTTAGCCTAATTATTAATGACATCTATTCAAAAATAAACAAATAAAAAGGTTCGACAGAGTTGAGAATTTGCCTTTGAATGAAAAATGAGGACATGACTCCTCCTAGGTGTGGTGGAGGAGAAGGTTTTAATTGTAGATATGGGGGAAAATTCAGCCAGAGGCATCTGGAAGAGTCAGACTGAATTGGGCCAGAAGACTGAACCAAGGCATGGACGGGGGTAGAATAGGAGAGGAAGAGAAGAAGAGGGGAGAGAAGCAGAGAACCAAGCCATGCAGCCAAAATGGCTGGGTTATACAGAGAAGAGAAGCTGGGGGAAGGGGAGGGAAGCTCAAGGGCTGGAGACTTTCAGAGTAGAAAGCCGGGTATGCCAGCCAAGATGACTCTGTAGCAGGTATTTATGAAGGTGATAGATGCTGAGAAAACCAGGCAGTCAGTGTCTGCTTTGATATGTTAAAAGGTATGTCAGTTAGCCTATGTCCTGGGTTTCTTTGAGACTTAACATTCCAGCTTTTTTCTTGATGACAAGGGGCAATTTATTCTCTCCCATAACTACTTTCTGCTGAAACTGGGTGTCCACTGTCAGGGCTCAGAAAGGCTGGGATGTTGGTTGAAGACAGGAAAGGATAGAGGAGTGCAGAATGGGGAATATTTGTTTGTCTTTCTGCCTGGGTTCTGGGGGACCGCCTGGGGATAGTGACATGCAGGCCACTTTGGAGCAGTCAGTGATGTTGAACAATCTGCGGCTTGCTGCTTTGGAGTAGTTTAGGATGTAGGGCTTCAGGTTGGTTGGTTGGTGCTTCTGACAGAAGCACCCAGGGCTGGCATGTTTGGAGCAGTTTTCGGTTTTCAGTTGATTGGAACTCTGCTGAGATAGATATAGACTGGGGATAAAAGGTAAAGCTAAGGAGTCAGGGAAAAATCTTTATCTTAGGTGTATGCCAGGGTCCTGGCAGTTGGGGCAAGATAGAAGTCCCAAGATCAGGGGAATGGGGAGATCCCACCCTCGGGAACAGGCAGGTCAGGAAACTTAAGCTATTGATTGACAGGCATACTTACCTGGAGTCTAGGTGACCTATGAGAGATGTAGCCAAGTCAAATCTGTAAGTTCACATGAATTTTTTAAGTTTACAAAAGAGATAAAGGTTTTAGACAGATTCGCATCGGCCATGAGTCTATTGTGTTTTCTGCAATGTAGATTTCAGTGCATTTTACAAACAGTAAGGCCTTGCTGTACATCTTTTGGCAATTTGCTGATCTATCTGAGCCATTGTGTCTTCACATTTGACATATGAATAATTAGCACTATCTGGTATACATGCTCTTTGGTGTAAATGTAGGAGCAGAATGTTCAACTTCACTTCCCATTTTGCCTAAAATTCAATTAAAGTTCCTATTAAAATCAAGTCGAAGATAAGTGGATCTCCATGCTGCGGGAAGGTGCTAGCTGCCCTCAACACACCTATGGGCAGCATAGCAGAACAAGCCCAGCAACAATAGCCACAACTTCTATTACTTTCTCAATGTTATAATCAAACATCTGAGAAGCAGCAACTTAAAAGAGGAAGAGTTACCATTTGTTTTACAGTTCATAGAGATCCAATTCAATCCTGGCAGATGAGGCATGATGACAGATGCATGATGCACCTGGCCATACTCCCAAAAACAAAGAGCAAGTGGAGCTGGCTAAGAAACCTCAAGTCCTATGTCCAGAGACATACTTCTTTAGCTAAGCCCTACCTCAAAACCCGTCCCCAACATGGGACAAGTATTCAAACACATATATATGCAGATTTCCTATCCCACCTGCTCACTCCCAGATAACAATACAGAGACTTATTATTAATTATAAATTCTTAGCCAAAAATTGAATCCAAAAATACATCAAAACCATCATCCACGATGATCAAGATGGCTTCATTCCAGAGATGCAGGAATGGTTCAACATATGAAAATCTGTCAACGTAATCCACCATATAAACAAATTGAAAAATAAAAACCACATGATCATCTCATTAGATGCTGAAAAAGCATTTAACAAAATACAACAATCCTTCATGATAAAGGTCTTGGAGAGAGCAGGGATACAAGGAACATACCTAAACATAATAAAGGCAATATACAGCAATCCAACAGCCAATATAAAACTAAATGGAGAGAAACTCAGAGTGATCCCACTGAAATTAAAAACAAGACAAGGTTGTCCACTCTCTCTATATCTGTTCAATATAGTTCTTGAGGTCCTAGCTAGAGCAATAAGACACCATTAGGAGATCAAGGGGATACAAATCGGAAAAGAAGAAGTCAAACTCTCACTGTTTACTGGTAATATGATAGTTTACATAAGCAACCTCAAAAATTCTACCAAGGAACTTCTACAACTCATGAACATTTTCAGTAATGTAGCAGGATACAAGATTAACTAAAAAAAAATCAGTAACCCTCCTGTACACAGATAATAAATGGACCAAGAAAGAAATTAGAAAAACATCACCCTTCACAATATAACATAAAATAACATAAAATATCTCAAAGTAACTCTAACCAAACTAGTGGAAGACTTATATGACAAGAACTTTAAATCTTTGAAGAAAAAAATTGAAGAAGACAGCAGAAACTGGAAAGACCTCCCATGCTCTTGGGGAGGTAGAATTAACATAGTAAAAAATGGCAGTCTTACCAAAAGCAATCTACAGATTCAATGCAATGCCTATCAAAATCCCAGCAAAATTCTTCACAGACCTCAAAAGAACGATACTCAACATCATATGAAAAAGCATAAAACCCAGGGTAACCAAAACAATCCTGAACAATAAAATACCTTCTGGAGACATCACAATCCCTGACTTCAAATTCTACTACAGAGCTACAGTACTGAAAACAGCTTGGTATTGGCATAAAAACAGAC
>LOEQ01010982.1:0-35599 GCA_001685075.1 Bramus lutescens
GGAGGGGATTGGGAGAAGGGAAGGAAGTGTAAATAATTGAATGGAAAAATAAAATAAATAAATAAATAAATAAAATTCTGAAAAAAGACTACAGTAAAACCATTTTGAAATTTGTGCAATTTAAATTTTCCTCAAATATGCCAGAATCATAAAAACATAATTAAATTTAAAAGTTATTGTCAAATTGATGAACAATTTCATGTGTTCAACAAATTAAGTTGAAATATTGTTTTAAACTCTGACCTATAGAATTGTTTATTTTATAAATTATGATACTTCACAACTTTAAAATAAGCAACTCAAATTTGTGGCAATAATATTTCCTGTTTTAAATTTTGTTGATGATATGATTGAAATAATCATTCCTGACTAAAACTGAATTTCTACTATTTTCTGTTTAATTATAAAATACATGGATTGAAAGAAATCATCCTTGTTTTCCTCATTTGTATTACAATTCAGTTTTATTTCATAAAACATCTGCATTAGCAATACATTCTCTCAACATTCTTCCAAATGCAACTGGCTTTGCGCTTATCTTTTCTCCTCCAAGGCAAGGTTTTTAGATATGTTTTAGGGAAAAGGATATTCTTCATTACTAAAAACAATCACAAAAGTACATTAACACAATAACAAACCTGACTTGATTTTTAGAAATATGAGTTACCTCAGTAAACGCCCCAAGAAATGGGCATCAATTGGATGTGTTCACCTTCTTGGCAGCATTTTCATAGTACAATTTTCTCCTTTCTCCATTCAAAGCTCTACTTCCCGTGCTGATAAATTACACTCGGATCACTGAAGTGTTTATGAATCAGCATTACTTTAAGTGGTTCTATCTTCACTAGCATTACTTTTAACTGCAGGAGAGCTTCAGTGAGGAGAAAGATAATAGTTGAAATTGAGTCAAGAGGTGCAGCTCTGAGGGATTAACCCTATTGCTTTACAGTCTACTGCCTCTTTGCTTTAGTTCCTGATGGGTTCACTCCCGATGAAGTACTTGCATATCTAACTGTACTAGCTCAGAATAAGTGCTACATTTCTTTAGGATTTCTAAAGATACAATGAATAAAGACAGAACATACAATTTTTTTTAAGGCGTCAGACCCCCCTGGAACTGGAGTTACAGATAGGTGTAAGTTACCATGTGCATGCTGGGAATTGAAACCAGGTCATTTGGAAGAGCACCCAGTACTTGTAACCGCTAAGTCATCTCTCTAGGCCTCCAAGAGAAATTATCTGTGTAGAAGGATGTTGACTTATGTGTGCATATTCCTAGAAGTGGCATAGCTTGATATTCATTGATATCCATTGAAGAAAAGGGGTTGGGATGATTCTAAATGTCAGAATATCAATAGCCCGTGGTAAAATTATCTTCTAGAAATGACTGCATAGAAAGACAAGAAAATGGAAATATCAATGGACATATTATATGGAAAGGAGAAAACTTTGCAGGAATCTATGATGCCTAGGCAAAGAACTAAAGGTAACTAATGATTTCTGGGATAAGGAGAATTAGCCTATCCCAGGAATGATCCACATTAATGGCTGTCCAATGCAGAATGATCAATCTTGAAACCATGTACACACAATAACAGAAAACAAATTCCACACATTGTCTTGACATATTTGTGCACAAATCAACACAAATTTTTATGTACATAGGAATATGTAAAGAAAAAATTAAAGAGAAGCTATCATCTTGAAAGTGGAGTGGGGTCATAGAAATGGTTGGGAAGAGGATAGAAAAAAGGAGGAAAGTCATGTAATTCTAATTCAATTAAATTATGTTGAAAATTATTGTTATCTAATACTATTGAGGCTCATCTGTCTTCCATTTATATGGTCATTAAAACCATCAGAATTGATTCATTTCATTAATTTTGGGTTGACTTATGCTATGGATCTATGCATTCTTAGTCATGATATTTAGTATTATATGAATTCTTTTTTATTTTGAAATTAAAGTGCCATTCTGAGAAAAATCATTCTGTTTCTATAATATTCAATACCTTACTTCACACTGGACTTGGTCAAACCTAATTTCTACAATTTTACATACAATATTTATCTATTTCCATTTATCATTGCATTTATTGTTTTTGTCCTTGTAGTTTAATTTTTGTTAACTCTAGATTTTTTATGTTCACAGTTTTTTTTGTTTTCTATGAATATAGATTGGCTGTAACAAAAGTTGTGTCAGAGACATTTTGTAAAATAACAAGAAAAAGGCAAAATGAAAGACCTAGAAATATGGAATAAATATTATATTTGACTTATATGCCATTATGATTTAAAAATGACAGCAACAAATACGTAAGAGAGATTTTCTTGATTATTTGTGTTTTATTCACAGCTCCATGGTCAGTTAACAGTGCATAAAATTAGAAGAAATCTTATCATTGATGAACACAGAGTTCCATTAATTTTACTAAATATGATTTGTATATAAGTACCATGTGATCTCACGAGAATGTGGTTTGGATTAATGCTACTCTCACAGAAGTAGAAATGGTAGCTACTGCAAACAGTGTTAGCAGCACTGGGAGGATACTTGTCAACAGAAGCAATCACCAGTTCAGCTGATAGGATAAGTCAGGTCAAGAGAGCCATTGTACAGCACGATGGATGCTTCTAACCAAGAAATAAAAATTATGAGTGGTGTAATCTATATACTAATAAGGTATCACTATCCTAAAATATAAATTTATAAATATATTTCAAAACAGTACTTACAGCTGGAAAACACACAATTTATGTCAATAAAAGAATAAAATTTGAAACTTATCCTGTTTTAAACAGGTATTTTGAAAACTTTAATACCCCAAATTCATCTTTGTGTGTTTATGCAACACGGTGATTTTTTCTACTTTTCATCATTAATGCTCTTTATTAATATATGGAAGCCATAGGATGAGAATCAAGGCATAGAAAGAAAATTGAAATATCTTCTATATAGGGCCATTTCAAATTGATTTTGTGTTTGTGTGTGTGTGTGTGTTCTGTTGTTTTTGTTATTTCTATAAACAAGCTCATGCTGGAAATTTTTCTGCCTCATATTTGTAATACATGGACATAGAATATCTCTTTAGTCTTTCACTACATAACGAACTTTAACTAATCATGCCACACTGTGAAAGTGTAAAAACTAATTTATACTCTCAGCAATCGGTGCCCAAAAATAATTGACAAATAAGGCTCTTAAATTTGTATCAGTTAAATGAAGGTAAAATTATTTCTCAATGTAATTTTGGATTACCCTAATAGTTAATAAAATTAGTCATCTAGAGGCTGAGATGATAGAAAAGGCAAAGCGTGAGGACTTAAGACAGGATCCTGAGCACTCCTTTTAGAAACTGGACCTGGTGTTGCCCTTTAAACCTAGCAATGAGGTTCTCTGAGGCAGGGGTATCTTGAGGCCATATGACCGGCCTGTTCAGATTAAACTGGCAAGATCCTAGTTCTTTGAGAGACCTTGTCTCTAACAATAAGATGGAAAAATGAAGAAGTAAGATTCCTGACATAGACTACTGATCTTCATAAGTTTACACAAGGGAAGGAACGCCTACAAACACATGAGACCTTACACACACACACACTCACACACACACACAATGTATAACTCCTACACACATATCACACACAACACCAAATACATACACAACAATCATCTGCGATTTAAATATCTTCAATTATAGTTCACTTTTTAGAAACTTCTTTTGTTGCATTTTTCCTATTTCAACTGTATTGTGCTTTATTTATGGTTACATTGTATTAATATTTCCTTGCTTCATAAATTTTTGAGAGTTAACAACAGTTTTTAAGCTGTTTGTACTAGATCAGAAACCAGTGAAAGACAAGAAAACGACCCCACGTCAATGTAGTATGATAAACAAACAATGAATGTCTTTACCTGGGCTACTTACCGAAGCTTGGACAGCTTACAAGAGTCTTTACCTCATGATTTTTAACAGTTTAAACTTGAGCAGTGGCGGGATCAGGTTTTACACCACTTCATGAGCCTCATCTCACTTCTCTAGGGAATCTGGCGAATCTAAGAGGTGGGTATTGTAAAGGTCTTCCTTAAGTAGTCACAACTGGTCTGTTTCGAAGACACCACTGCCATGATTAGAGTTCTAGGTTCCTTTCTCCCTTACTCTGGCTATGACTTGCCACGGTTTTCTTTGCAAAAGAATCACTTAAAAATGCTGTTTGGGGCTGGAGAGAAGCCTCAGCCATTAAAGGCTGTGCTCACAACCAAAAGTTGCAATTTGACACAGTGAACTATAGTTATTTCTGTAAACTGTTAAATACTTTCTGTATCTGATGTAGGAAACACTTTGGTAGTATCTGAAAACTGTTTTACATGAACTTTAGGTAAATTACTATGACCAGGTTATCACACACATTAACTTATGTGGGTTTTTCTGATTTTTAAAGTTCCTCTTTCAAATACAATCTGCAGTGTTTTTGAAACAGGTATTTTATATAGTGACATATATATCCAGTCTTAGAACAGTCTGTTTCTATATTGTTTTGTTGTTGGTGCTGTTTAAGATAATACTAAAATCGCTAGTATTGCTAAGGTCACTACTTTCCCTTACTTTTTTCAATAACAAGTCTTTAATGATTGTTTTCTTATCTGTGGCGTTCCATGGACTTCTGCTATTTCACTCACCAATATGCCCAGGTTTTCTAGTTCCACACACTTAATTATATATAACCTAATGTTATTCTTTTAATTTTTTGAGATCCTAAGTTTCTAGAATATTTATATTCACTTTTAAAAATAAATTATGAATGTATTTATTTCAGACAAAAATGATATTTATTGGACTTGTATTGTTAAAAATATGGATGACCCTTAAAAAAATTAATGCATTTTCCTACAGAAAACCTTTCCATCTGTGATGTTCTTTAAAGCATTTGAGCAAGGTTATAATTATGTGTTAAATATAATTATAAGAATATAATATATTATATAATATTAAATGCATATTATATTTATAACATGTAATTATATATATTATATTTAAGTATATATAGTATAATTAATTCTTATTCATTCCAAAATTGAACTGCACATTCTGTAAATGCATTTTTAAAAACATGCAGTTTTTTATTGTGGTTCTATTATGACTTCTGTTCTTTAGGTTGCTATATACAGAATTCTACATGGGAAGGAGAAATACCTACTGAGATGTAGTGCTTTTTAAAACCCATTCCAATCCAAATCTTATACCTATTTAGAACTACTTTTTATTGAGAAAAAAATGAATTATTTAAGACATACCAATTTTGTTCCAACAACTAATACATATTCTGGAGATGAATAGGAGTCAGAAACAGATCCTCTTGTTGACCGTAAGATAATATATACTTAGTTATGGAAAGAGGAAAAGAGGAAGTATAATCTAATGAATGAGTGTCACCACAATCTTGAAAAGCATTCTGTGTGCAACAGTAATATAGAAGCTTGTCGGTATTTGGAAGGGAAAAGTAACATCTCTGAACACGTAATTGTCCACCTGAGCATAGGCTAATGTGATGACCTCACTGGTTAAAAATGACTAGGGCTTATTAGTCAAAATGAAGACTTTTCATGTTCTTAATTCATCCAGTCATAATATGCTTGTAAGATTTCTTCCAACACTTGGCTAATACTCTCAAATTAAGCATACATGGATTGTACTATTTCATCATGCTCTGTGATTTTCACAAATATTTTATTAAGGAGAATTAAGAGACTAGCACAAAAGCTGAATATTTTACTCTTTGAATCCCTATTTCTTGACATATTGACCAAAATTTCAATACTATTATGTGTTGATGCTGCCAGGCTATTATGAATTAAAGACTTTGTTGTTTGAGTATGGATGATTTATACACACTCTTAAAATAGTATGCTGAAGAGAAATGCAATGCCCCATTCTATTTAGTGATAATTTTATTTACTTTTATTTTCTTTAAAAAAAACTTTCTTTTCTCATTTTGCATACCAAGACTACTTCCCACTCCCTCCCCTCCCCCTGTTCCCTTCTCTTTCTCCCACAATCCACCCCTCATCTACTCATCAGAGAAGGTAAGGCTAAGCCCCTCCTCACTATATCTAGGCTGAGAAATGTATCCCTTCAAAGAGAATGGGTTCCAAAATACCAGTACAAGATGTAGGGACAAATCCTGGTACCACTGCCAGTGGCCCAACAGTCTGCTCCAGCCGTATTTACTCCTTGTCACCCACATTCAGAGGGCCTTGTTTGGTCCTATGCTGGTTCCTTCCCTGTGCTGCTGGAGTTAGTGGGCTCCCATTAGCTCAGGTAAGCTGTATCACTGAGTGTCCCGATTATGATCTTGACTTCATTGCTCATATTTTCACTCCTCCCACACTTTGGGAGCTCAGTCCAGTGCTCCACTGTCAATCTTTGCCTCTGCTTCCATCAGTTGTTAAATGAAGGTTCAATGATGACATTTAAGATAGCCATCTATTTGACTACAGGGCAAGGCCAGTTCAGGCACCCTCTCCACTATTGCTTAGGGTCTTAACTGGGGTCGTCCTTGAGGATTCCTGAGAATTTCTCTAGTGCCAGGTTTCTTCTAGTCCCATAATGGCTTCCTCAATCAAGATATCTCTTTCCTTGCTCTGTATCTCTGTCTTTCCCCCATCTCGACTAACCTATCTCCTCAAGTTTTCCTGCCCTCTCACCTTCTCCCCTGCTCCTCCCATTCCATCCTCCCTTTTCTTCCCATTCCCATGCTTGCATTTTTTTCAGTAGATCTTTTCTATTTTCTCTTCCCAGGGGGGAATCTATGTATGTTTTTCTTGTGGTTCTCCTTGTTACTTAGCTTCTCAGGGGTCGTGAACTATAGGGTATTTGTTCTTTGCTTTACAGCTAGTATGAGCTGAGTACATACCGTACTCATTTCTCTGTGTTTGGGTTACCTTACTCAGGTTGTTTTTTTTCTAATTCCATCCATTTGCATGTAAATTTTAAGATGCCATTGATTTTAATGCTGAGTAGTACTCCATTGTGTAAATGCATCACATTTTCTTTATCCATACTTCTATTGAGGGTCATCTAGGTTGTTTCCAGGTTTTGGGTATTGCAAATAATGTTGCTATGAACATAGTAGAATAAATGTAATTAAATAATAATAATTGCTGCAATTTTGATAATGATGATTATTCTAATATTTATTTAATATAAACCAGGCACTGCATTTTCCTGCAGACTTAAAGCAAAGACAGCTTGAAAAGGTTACAACATTGACTGGAAAAAAAAAAAAGCTCTCCCTAAAACCATGAGTCATTTATTAAGATACAAGTGGAAACAGGTAATTTCCATTAAAAACATCATTGCTTGTTGGCTTGTTGTGTCATTAGTTTTATTTTTCTTGTATTTACTGCATTATTTGCAACTGGCAAGTCCTCAGCTGACTGCCTTTCTTCTTTCTCCCTTTGTTCTTTAATTTTTTTTTCATTGAAAGAATTTTATGCTAGGTGAAATAATACAATTTTGTTGTTATTTTCACATACTAAATAAGAAGTTTCAATAAGAAGGCTGGGAAATTTTCATCTAGATTGTATATTGCATGAGTTACATTTTTGGGGAAATGCTAGAAGTTTATGAGTAAGGTAGAGGTTAATTAAGTATAATACAGTGTGTGGATGGGAGTTCATGCACCAAATGCCAAAGAAATAACAGCGATCACAGAGCCACAAACAGATTATTTGTTTATCAACCTATGGCAAAATCAAATTAGTCAATGGGAAATGCAGTATCTGATTTACATGTAATTTTATGTGGATTGTTATGTATTTTGTGGAGTGTTCCTTTTTTAATGTTTTAGTTTTTCTCTTTAAGGAAGAAAATTTACCTATCCCTTCAAAACTCTTTTTGTACATTTCTGTTGCCTCAAAGTCCTCAAGAACTGGAGAATATAATGTAAATTTCCGACTTTATTAATTTTTATGCTAATAAATAAAAATTAGCTTCCCTTGATGGTATCCTTAGGATTCCTTGTGAACATTACAAGTCACGTATGTTAAAATGATTTGGATAGAAAAATGTATTGTTTTTATACAATGATATCCACCTAAAAAGCAAGGAAAATATAGAGATTTTCAGGTAAACTAGTTGAAGTGCTCAATAAGAGTGGATTTTGCTGCTTAATTAACGTACTCTAAGGCATACAATGCTTAGAACACTGTAAGATGTCAATAAGTATCAATTGGTGTCCCAAATTAAAAGCATTTATATAGTTAAACATATTGAATGCTAAAGTATTACAATAAAAATTCAGATGAAAGAAGGGAGAAGATATTAACAATTGAATATTAAACATGAAAAAGCAGGATTGCACTGAAAGCCAAATGAACTCACAAGAAGGACCCTTACTGATTTCATCTGGGCAGTGCGAGAAGTGCACACAAACAGAGAAGAAACGGCTTCCATTCCCTGCTGCATTCTGAAGCCAGAATTGTCTTAGCAGCTAAAATTCTCAGATTCCCTACATTGAGCTGATAAGAAAGTTACACATATTTAATTCACTGATTTAAGTTTTTACCTTTATTTTAATCAAATTCAAAAGTATATTAAAATACCATTCTAAGTTTTCCCTTCAAAACTTGCAAATTATCCTTTCAGGTCTTTAAATGCAAAGAGATATAGGACCTATCAGGTTATGAAATGAAACAGACTTATGGGCCAAGGGCATTTTTCTTTCAAAAGCTTTATAATATAAAACTTTAAAATATTTAATGACTCTTCTGTCTAAGTAGCTGTGAGACTTTTTGAGAACAAAGTACTTTCCACAAATTATTTTAGAATTCCTAAACTGGTAAAAGTATAGATGAAATCCTTTGTATTAAAAACCCATTATAACAGACCATTTAATATATATTATTTATGTCATTTCTAACTTCACTTTTACTTCTGATTGAGATTTCCATTATTTATCTTTATGGCAGTTGTATGGATAGGAGAAAATAAATATATAGATAAATAAAATGATATGAAAGCATAACTTGTACTTTTCCCTTTGTGCATTGGCAACTTTTATTTTAAATAATTCTATGTTTCTATATTTAATGCTGTACATATCTGTTAAGTTTCTAGGAGAATCAGAGCAGCCATGGTTCAGAATAGTTGACACAAGAATAGAAAACAAGAGTGGAATTAACTATGCAGAATTCCAGGCACAGGCATTACTAAGATTCTCATGTTTTACATACGATCATTTTAGAAGATATATCTGGCCATTCTTTCATCTTAGCAATGAAGAGTCAGAGGTAGATGAATCTCTGAAATCCAGATCAAACTGGTTTACAGAGCAAGGTTCAGACAAGTTGGGGCTACATGGTGAACCCTGCCCCCCCAAAAAAAGCAAAAACAAACAAATAAAAAACAAGCCTCTTTCATCAAGTTTAGCTTTTAAATTTTTGAAGAATTATGCTAATCATATTTCCTTCAATGAAAGCAGGTAATTAATATATCACATTCTTGTAATCCCCACCGAAGGCATCTTGAAACACGGCCTAAGTATGACTCACATAAAAGATTCCATATTGAAACTTAGGTTCATGAGACAGAAAAAAAGAAAAAAATGCATAGTTTAAATAATTATAAATATGTGTTTTAATACCTGTATGTGCCACATGTCATAGGACAAGATATTTATGAAAATGCACATTGACAGCTTGGAATAATTATATAAGATACTGGGTGAATGTGTCAGGATGATGGGTGATGTTTTCCACTGGTAGTAAACAATCATTTCTCTTCAGCCATCTTCTCTATTCTAACCTGCTATTATAGTAGAAGTGACAATCTGATACTTGCTGTTCTTCTTAGTGATTGGGTTTGGTAGTAATGTTGACCCCTTGGGACTAAACAATTTTTTTCAATTGCCATTTTTACTATGTTGATCCTTCCTATTGAGAAGCATAGACAATCTTTCCATTATCTGCTAGCTTCTTCAGTTTTTTTTTTCTTACAAGATTTAAAGTTTCTGCCATACAGGTATTTAACTTAATTGGTTACAGTTATCCCATGGTATTCTATGTTGTTTGTGGCTACCGTGAAGGGTGATTATTCTCTGAATTGTCCTTGTTAATTTTCTTATTTCTTGGGGATTTCCCAATAGAACACACATCTGAAGGATTAAAGCTAGTATGCTCAAATAAGAGAAAAAGGGACATTAATTTTTCTCAGTCTGGGTTACCACACTCAAATAATAATTTTTAACTCCATAAATTTACATATAAATTTCATCATTTCAGTTTTCTTAACAGCTGAATAATTAATCCCAAGGCATAATTAAGAAGTTTAACTTTGTCAGTCATAATTTCAGTAAAAATCAATATCGAAACATTTAGAGAAATTCAGAGAATTCATACTTTAGAAAAGTGGATATGGAAGGGACAGAGTTTTTTTATCAAAAAAGAAGATGAAACAAGTTTGGAAATATAGTATATTTATCTTTCTTTCAAAGTCTAGGAGGGACATACGCTGATTGTACATGTGTGGGAACTGGAACCTAATTATTAATATGTATGGATCTTAGCCAGTGCATAGTGTAGTTGGGTATCTAAAGACCATGCGAACTGTTTTCAAAACCTGTCTTACAAAAATGCCTTCCTGAAAGTTATTTAGCTCAATTTTGAATAGACAGTCATAAGGTAAGGAAAAAAAACATTTAAATATATATAGTAAATGATTGTGTTACTGTCCTTAGTAGTTGAATTCTCAGGAATGAAAATAAGGTTTTTAAACCAAATAACCCAGCCAACAAAGGTTTAGATTTCTGTAAGAAAGTATTTCAAGGTTTAAAGTCCAGTGCAGTATTTGTTGACTCATATTTTCTTTTTTTTGTGGTTGATTATTTTTGTTTGCTAATTTATTTTTCATTTTTAAGAAAGAAAACAAACTATCTTTTTTTCATTATACATGACAATCCAAGTTCCCATGCCCTTCTTTTCTACCATTCCCTTCATTTACCCCCCCCTCAACTCACCACCTATCCACTCCTCAGAGAGGGTAAGGCACCTTGCTTTGGGAAAGGTTCAAGGTCCTCCCTACTGTATCTAGGATGAGCAAGCTATCCATCAAAAGGAAACAAGTTTCCCAAAATCCAGTACAAGAAGTGGGGATAAATCCTGGTGACACTGCCCATGGCCCCTCAGTCTGCCCCAGTCATGCAAATGTCAACCACATTCAGAGGGACTAGTTTGGTCCTAAGCTTGTTCATTCCCAGTCCAGATGGTGTTGGTGAGCTCCCATTAGCTCAGCTCAGAATTCTGCAATACTACTCTTGGGCATACACCCAAAAGATGCTTAATCATACTACAAAGACATTTGTTCAACTGTCTTCATAGCAACATCATTTGTAATAGCCAGAACCTAGAAATAACCTAGATGCCCCTCAATCGAAGAATAGGTAAAGAAAACGTGGCACATTTACATATTAGAGTACTACTCAGTGGTAGAAAGCAAGGACACCTTGACTTTGCAGACAAATAGATTGAACTAGAAAACACCATCCTGAATAAGGTAACTCAGAATCAAAAAGATCAATATGGCATATATTCACTCAAAAGTGGATATTAGCTATAAACAAAGAATATTAAACCTATAGTTCATGATCCTAGAGAAGCTAAGTAATAAGGTGAACCCTACAAAAAACATATATAAATCCACCTGGAAAGTCTAAATATACAAGATCACTTGACTAAATTGGGAACATAGGCGAGGGGGGGAGGGAAGGTGAAAGAGGAAGAGGAGGGATAAAGGGGAGAGGCGGGGAAAACTTGAGGGAACGGGATAGTCAAAATGCAGGAAGGACAGAGATGAAAGCAAAGAAAGTAATATCTTGGTTGAGGGAGTCATTACGGAGTTAGCAAGAAACCTGGCTCTAGAGAAATTGCCAGGAATCCACAAGGATTGCCCCAGCTAAGGCCCTAAGCAATAGAGGAGAGGGAGCCCGAACTGGCCTTGTCCTGTGGTCCGACTGATGAATATCTTAAATATAACTATAGAACCTTCATCCAGCAACTGATGGAATCAGAGCCATAGACCCACATTGGAGCACTGGAACGAGCTCCCAAAACCCAGTTGAAGAGTGGGAGGAATGAGAATATGAGCAAAGAGATTAAGAAAAATATTTTATTTATAAAATAATAGTAATCTAGGTAGTGGTGGCACACTCCTTTAATCTCAGCATTCAGGGGTGAGAGGATAGAGGTAGGCAGATCTCTGGGAGTTCAAAGATATCCTGGTCTATAGAGCTAGTTCTAGGACAACTAAGCCTGTTACACGGAGAAGCATTGTCTCAAAAACCCTGAAAATAAACTAAAACAAAGAAATAAAAGCAAGTTCATTTCTTCCTGAAGGAAAGAGCATTTCTCTGGAATTAAATGAATGGAAACAGAGCACAGGGGGAGAGAATGGAGAGGGATGAGACATTTTACATGTAGTTTAACCCTGCGTGGAGCTTGTTTGGTGAAGTTAAGATAAGTTATAAGACTTTAGGATAGTAGACTAGATGCAAGCATAGAAAGGCAGGTATCCAGTTGCTATTGGAAATCTATTGTCTTAGAAAAAGGAAGACAATAGATGTTGAAATACAGAGATTAGTTGGTGTTTATGAAACTCAATTTAAAGAAAGTTTGAATCAATGTTATCAAGAGAAGAATGTAATTTACTAGGAAAGTCCAACTGATTCAGTTGCCTTGCTTCTTACATCACTGCCCAAAGGCATCTTCAACTTTTCCTCTCTTCTTCCATTCTTTCCCTCCTCCTGTCCATCCTGCATTCTCTCTCTTCTTTCACACCCTCCTTCTTTTCTCATGCTCTCATTCTTGCCAATTTTAAAATGCCATTTAAATCTGTTCCTTTAACATCATTTCCGAAGACTTGTTTCTCTCTTATAGGATTTACATGCTCAACAATAAAGGAAGTCAGAATGTAGAAGCTGTGAATTGATTTTGAATTGCTAATGCATACTGTTGGTTAAAAGCTGACTTTATTAGAATAATCTCTTAACGGACAGTTAATATTGGGATAGTAGCACATTGGGCTGAACTATGTCCTCAGGCACTGGTGTTATCTGCATGTATCATTTCACTGAACTTCATGCTAACTCTGATTAGTACAATTTATTATATTTTCTGTATAGATGAGGAAAGAAATGTTAATTAACTTGCCTAAGGACATAGGCTAATATCAGAAATGGGATTCAGAACCCAGAACTATTTTTATTCTAATGCTTATGTTATTCCCATTATATCTATGTCTTTTTGCTGATATAAGGACACAGCATTCAACTATAATAACCATGTAAATTATGATATGTTACTATGATTAATAATATTCTATCCAAAATAAAGTTATAGTGAGAGATTCCTATATTAAAATAATAAATAAAAAATTTAAGTATATAGAATATATTTTAGATAATAAAATTTACTTAAAAACATTTATATGGAGTAGTGTTCACACATTTGTTTTACATGCATGGGATGTAATAAAATGAATGTCACACACATATCCTTTGGTTGGCAACAGTTGTCATCCATGGACATATATTTATAATAATTTGATAGACATATCTTGTAGCTGACTAATTAAAAAAAAACTCATCTCAAATCAGGCATTGCAAACATTTACAACACTCATGCAGCATACCCTTACCTGACAATTTTAAATACCAATCTTAGTGGAATTAAAAGTTTAGTAAAAATCATTTTCTCCCACCGTGGGGCAGAATTCTGTCATGTTTACATTATAAATCTGGCTTATTGAAAATTAGTGGCACCATATGTTGCCTGTTACTTTTCAGGGGTTGTTATGAAAACATAATTTGTCAACTTCAGAAAACAGCTAAACCAAAATCTAATAATCTAACAGTAACAAAGTATCTATTACAGGAAATTCCTTGCAGAATTTTTATTAAAGGTTTACAATTCATATTTCTTACTGCTTCAGTGACGAATTTCAAGGAACTTTAGTAGAAAGTGAATACCATTGTAATCGAAACCTCCACTTATGCTAGACAATACTCTTTACATTAGGTGGCACAAGTTATTATGCTAGTAACTGCACTTTTACTTTTGTGCAGAGATCACAAAGTTGTTGGCATAAGATATAACATGGCTGACAGAAAGATAACAGGAGGCAAAGACAAAAGACAAAAACAAAACTAACAATAAAAATGCCACAGAATATTGAATTACTTCTGTGTTTGATTTCTGGTTGCTTTGTTAATATGGGTACTAAATTTTTTGATATTTCTATAAACAAGAACAGGCTCCAAGCATAATGTGTTATGACATGAGCCATAAGTCAATTTTACCTTTGCTTTCTCAAGGCAGTTTAAATATGGAATAAAGATATTGGAATACTAAAGTCAAAGCCAGTGCATTTGTGGCCTTACAGGTAATGCTATAAGATTGTACTAGAGTAGGCAAATCAAGGGATGAACTGGCCTATAAGGAAATCCATGACATCACCGTGAAAGTACGAGCATACCAGCAATATATAACAGCAGCTATGTTCCTTTTCTCCTATTATTGGAACATCTGTATGTTGTGTAATTAAAAAAAAACCTTAAATGTACTGTATTTCCAGAATGATCAATAAAACATTCATTTCAGTATGATAAATTATTTCACATGTTTTATTTTTAAAACACAATCCTGGTATTTGTGGGGTTTTTTTTGTGCACCTCCCTGTTCCTTTCTCTTGTGTGTTTATTGAAAAAGTCTCTCTAAAGGACATTGGCTGGGCTATAGTAAGATGAGAATGTACTTATTACCTTGGTGGTAGTGGATAGCACCTCATAGGACTTAAGAAGGTGGTAGTGAATAGCAGCGATTTACTCAGGGTTCTGCTGATAGGAAATGGTGGAGCCGCCTCAGAGCCCAGAAATCATAATCTCTCAGGGAATGTTTCTGAGGATGTGGAATAGAAATGTTTCAGCCAAGAAGGATTGGAAACAGTATCTTGACGCTGACTCGTGGAAAACAAATTGATCAAATGCATAGGTAACTAAAGATGGCAGTCTCTCCCTCTATTAAAACAAGCAAAGGAATGGAGGAAACAACTGAAATAACTTCTGTGATGTTGGATTTGAATTAAAGGTACCAATCGGAAACAGTGTGTTTGAGAATATGGTAAAAAAATGGATATGTCATAAACATATCGAATAAAGAGAAATGTGTTCCTCAACTGCCTTCTGAAAACCTGTGAGAGCCTAACAATGATCTTTGTTCTTTCACAGTGGAAGCATGGCTTACATTTGCCATCTAAACCTCATAAGACACTAAAAACTTAGTGATCTTTGAAGACATTGCTGATTGTATAGCTGGGACAGAAAAGATAAGCATAGAAAATTTTTTTAACCACATTAAGAAGTAAAAGAAATTTTTGGTTCACATTTTATTTGCAATCTATCAAAATTAATATGTCGAAACCAATGCATGGCTGAAAACATATTACATCGAGTAATCTGAGCAGCAATCAAAAGTGATACGGTAGCAATGGATTATAAAGAGTTAATAATGTAGGAGCCAATGTTTTTCTTAATAAGTGACTGAATTCTTTTCTTACATTTGTTGTCAATGAAGTTATAAAGAAATGAGGAACTAAGTAGTCACCATTTGGCAACTACCACAGTAATACTTCATCTAGGAAACTAAAGCAGTGATTAAGAAAGTGATGAATGTGGGATGAAGACTGAAACACTCTTGAATTATGTGTCTGCCTTATCCTTGCAAAGGGAAAAATGATGAACATCTAGTAGGGAAACTTCAGAGAGCCCCATAACGTTTTCCATCACACGGAATAGGGGAGATTGAAATTGTATTTCCACTGAACAAATGGAATCCAAACAAATTAATTTAATGTCAGTTATTCTTTGTAAGAATATATAAGTTTAAAAATAAGGAGACACCTGGGAAATGAGTTGTGAGATGGCATATACTCTTATTGTATTAAAATATTTAAAGATAAGACAGTTACCTTTGAATTAAACAAAACCAAAAGGGAGCCTAAAATTTCACTATGAGAAAGTAAAAGTATGTAATATTTTTCTGGTCCCTTTTTACTACAGAGAAAATTCATGAGAAAGCTTATATAGCCCAAATGGAGTTTTCTACAAGAAGGTAAACATATTGGTGCTGATTTTCCCACTGCATTTCTTTGATTGATCACCAGAATTTCCTTACCTATAACAGATGTAGTCTCAGTTCTGGTAGAGAAGACATCACCAAAGCAGCTACCTTCACACATTCCATCACAAAAGGCTATTTGTGATGGCTTATAATAAAAAAATCTTGTAACTGTTAATAATACAAAATGAAAAGTTTTGAGTATTACTGTTTCATGGATTGCTTGAATCAATAGCCTAATTTTTAGAAGTATGTTTATTTTCTATAAAGAAGCTGTCAGATGTAAAGCAAAGCTACTTAAAAGTGATTAGGAAGTTATGTCAAGATGAAAGTAAGCATAGATTCAGGAAACTTTAAAGGTATTCTCATTTTAAAAGTGTTTGAAATATGCACTTTAAAATTAATATTATCTAACAATTATTGCTATATTTCTTTTTACATTCAAAAATTAATTTACTTTTACATTATTAGCTTCCATGTCTTTTCAGAAATTAATTTTTATGTTTTTTTGACTGTTGAAAGAGAAGCATAGTTCAATGGCCTCTCTCAGATTATTTCTCTGCCATGTCAGAGGGCAATTTTAAGGGAATAAAGTTGTTTAGATAAATATCAGTGTCATTAGGAGTTAATAATGTAGCAAAGATGTATAAATGCAAAAACTCATAAAAGCTAAAATTGATATGAACTATTACATAATTAAAAGTGACAGAATATAAGTTAAAATAATAGCAAAGTTTTAATTATTTATGATAAATTGTAGTCCATCAACATATTATCACCTCTTTGACCTTGAATATTCAGTTTCAGATCCGAAAATGTCTTGGATCACTTGATAGAAACATACTAAATGTCTTCATAGTACAGTGACATTACTTTAAAATGTGTTTTTGAAGTGGAGTACTGTTTTGTGCAAATTGAAAATTAAAATATTTTGACTCTTCATCAATCATGTCTGCCTCCTGAGAAGTGTATGACTAACATATTGTTAACTTCTCTGGAGTGAACTATCAGCTAACAGTTTGCTCGATTGTATCAAATGACTTATTTTGTGTGCACGATGACAAACACATGATTAATTCTCTTCTGGAGAAAAACTTTTCTACTTATGTGGCTGTGAGCAGAAAGGTGCCTTTGAGAATGAATGAGGAGAATTCCATGGAGACAAATAGTCCTGAGGGCAATAGGTTAACCCACATCAATCTGGTCTGAGTGGAGCTTCTCTGGAGATGGTCTAGGAAGCAAAAAATCAGAAATAAGAGAGGTTTAATTTTTTATGTTTAAAACCAGAAATGGCCAGCATTAACTTTTTGTCATATTTTTGAGATGTGAGTTACCTGAAAAATGAATCACATTCTTAATACATTATGAACACATTGCAAATTTAATAAGAAAAGTTTACAAACACTCAGGGATACTGTTTTCTTGCCATTATTTAAAATGATATACTCACACCTTTTCTTTGGATCATTAGTGCATGTATTTTGAAGGAACTCTGTAACTCCATTAACTCTTCTTAGCCAAGGTCTTTTCAAGTGACCCATATTTGTCACAGAATTTACTAGCAAAAGAGAGATGTTATTAATTAAGTACATTATCATCATTTTGGATGCAACATGCCTTTGGTGTCAAAAATGAAAAGCTTGCCTGCAATTTACATTGGGAATGTACTTACTTTAAAAATAAAAAAAGACAGTGAAGGTTTTATAACTAAAGGACCTGAATTCATTGTGTATAGTTAGAAAGTCCCTTTTTGATAGCAGATACATTCTCATTGCTAACTAATGTTATCTACAGCAATAAACTTGAAATTTCTTGGATCTAAGCCAGCAAGTCCCAGAAATACAATGTCAGCATTCTGCAGGAAGAAATGTATCCTAGCTCTCAAATTCTTGTTTGGGATTATACCGTTTCCTGTTTCTCCAAGTGATTGATATTTCAGTATGAAATGAAAAGAAAGCTGCCTTGGAAAGGGTCCATACATTCCATCATCTCACTTCTCTGATGGGAACAAGATTTTTTATGCCTTAGCTCTTTTAGAAAAGACATGCCACATATTTGACAACTTACTTAATTAGTTTGATCAGTTTTAAAGTGAGAGTAAGATTTACTTTCTAAGGTTTATATAAAGTCAAGAATTTTTCATTTTAAAATTACAACAGTTAATTTATGTAATTTTTATTCTTTAATTATGTCTATGTATATAGAAATCTGTGGGGGTATATGTATTTGAGTGCATGTACAAAGGTTGTCAAAAAAGGGTACCCTGGATGTTGAGTTATAAGCAATTGAAAACCACCCAAATGTAGTGTAGATAGTGGAGGCCAAACCCAAGCCCTCTGCAAGACAACTATGTGTTCTTAAACACTGAGCCATTTCTCCATTCNATATATATATATATATATTCTTTTTTTCTGTTTTATTTGAAAGTTGCACTGTGAATTTTACTAAACAGTAGTGTAAATTGTGTGCCTGCTTAAACTGTCTTAGGGGTTCATTGCTCTAAAGAGACACAGTAAAAGTGGTAGCTTTTATAAAGAAACCTTTAGTTGGGTGGCTCATTTACAGTTCCAGAGCTTCACTCCATTACTATGTCAGGGAGTATGGCAGGGTACAGACAAACTTGGTGCTGCATGAGTAGCTGATAGCCCTACATCTTGACCAGAAGGCAGAAGGAAGTCAACTGACTCAATCAGCAGTATCCTGAGAATAGAAAACTACTGATCCAATCAGTTTATAACTAATGTTGACCTTTGTGTGATTTCTTTGGGGCTTAACCACTGCAGGAACTGGGCAGGACAGGGACAGAAACTTCAGCCTACAGAAAACCCTAAAGCCTGCTCCTACAGTGGTGAACTTCCTCTAACCAATTCTTATCAACTCCAACATAGCCATGCCTTCCAATAGTACCAATCCCTATAGGATTATTGGGCCAGTTACATCAAAACTACCATAATAAGCATATCTTTTGGTTGGGGGCAATAAAACTCTCTAAAATACATTTTCCAAACATTTGAGATGAAGTTAAAAGAATTAGTTCTTGTTAAAATCTGACTTGAGAATACTTCTTTTTCTGTGCCTGTGACTAACATATCCTTAATAGAAACAACACTTTCAATATGCATAGTTAGAGAACATTCTGTCATCTTTACATAATGTTTTGATATTTTCCTTTCTTTTATACTAGATTTTCTAATCCTCTTTTACCTCTTGGGGCATGCCAACTATCCAAATTGTGATGACAATCCAGGCACATATAATAGAGAGTTCTAAGAGACAACATCATTTAAAGAGAAGCAAGCAAAATACATAAAAACAAACACTGCATGTTCTCATCTTGTATGAAAGATATAAAAAGTGATATCACAACACAGGGAGATAACAAAAAACACAAATAGTGTTCAAAAACACAAAATAGTGCTCTTGAGTTCAGAGAAAATAGATGAGAAAAAGCCTGAAATCCCTGGAGTTAAGCATTGTTTCCTATTATAAGGAGATAATAAAAATTTAAAGAGACTGAAAATTAACTTACCCTTATGTAATCATTGCATGATGTCTACCTGTACTGCATCAACACAATTCATTAATAAACATTATTGTTTGTCATGTAAAATAATGGAAAAGGTTGTATAATAGTTAATAATTTGAACTATGGTCCCTGGAAATGAGATTTACTATAATTTATTTAATTATTGCCTTATTATTAGAGAATTACTTCACTATCAATTATCTCTTGTCTACATTATGAAATATGATATCATATACCTTGGAAAATAGGACGTGAAAACATGGCACCTTTCAAGTTCCAGTGCAGATATCAAAAGATCTTAAAGTTTCCTTTTCTCATCTTTTAGACTCTTGAAACTATAACAAAAAAAACTGTCCTATCATGCTGATTTATGAGAATCACTACAGAATTGTAAGTGCATAAGCTCACCAAGCAGTGCTCACTCTCCAAAGTCAGGTGAGGTTGTTGAAATCCTCATAACTATTTACAGTTTTGTCTAAACTGCAAGACTGAGTCTGGCGAGATGAGTCAAATAGTACCCTGCAAACCCTTAGAGTATTGAGAGGTTATACATGCCTCTCCTTGAACATACAGGTCTAGAAGTTGTTGGTTCATTTATTTTCTATCCAGTAATCTATCTTATTAAACAACTTCCGATCATTGCTCCAGAAAAGACTTCCTCAGACTTTTATAAAGATGACTGAACCATTTCTGTGCTGTACCACATACATGTGGTAGGACTCCCTTGCCTAATGGAGTATGGAACCCTTGCCTAATACTTTCTGACAGAGTTTAAGTGTTGGTAAATATATGCTGGGGTAATGTGCCATCCACAGTCTATATAAAAAGGTACAAAGTATTCGTTTCTCTAACCATTTTTAAAGGTTTTAGGTGAATGAGTGTTTTGATTGCACATAAGTACATTCACCACCTGCATGGCTGGCACCATTGAGGCCAGAAAAAGGCATTGAATATTCTGAAGTTACAGATGTGGTGATGGGAACTCGAACCATGTCCTCCAGAAGAGCAGCAAGTATTCTGACATTTTGAACCATCTCTCTAGCCCGGTGAGAATATTTTTAATCTAATTAAGGGAATATTATTTCTAGAATTTACATACAGATGTATGTCAAATTGCTATGCCTCATAATATTCTAAAAATAAATGGGAAACTTTACCTACCAGTTTTTGTTTGATAAAGAATTTACAGCTGCTTTTAGTGTCTTATTCACTATTCAAGTTTTTTTCTTTAATAATTATTCTACTTTGGTTGCTCTAAATAAGAAAAGAAATTTAAGTAGCAAACTATGATGAAACTAGCTATATTTCATCATGAAATCTATAGGGTGTGTTAACCTCTTTTACTAGGTAAACGGAAAATAAATACCTGATTTTTTTGCAGTGAATTTGAAGGGAAATGAATTGCTGCAAATGGATCTTGAATGACAAGCAGCAAACATGTTCAACTTATGATCAAGAAAGAACAGTTACAAATTCTACACACTGCTTCTTGTAATGTTCTTCAATTTGATCATTCTGTCATAGCCATAGCTCACAGTAGCTGTGATGATCCTGTGCGGATTTCCTGATTGCCTAACTTAGTCCAAAAATAGATTTAAAAGCACCTAATGAGTGTATGGACAGAATGCCCTTCAGGCTATACTCCATAAATATTTTCTTTACACTGGGTTTTTATAAAAATTGAGAAATAGTGAATTTTTATTTTTGAGAATGTTCTCTTACTGTCATATACTTGGGTTCTTGACTCTTTTTTTTCCTGATTAAATTCAAGCTATTAAAAGCATCAAGTTTAGGACATCCACTGAAAAGTGAGTGGGATGTGCTTATGAGATATGCTAATGATGATAAAGGATCCAAACATTTTTCAAAAATGAAGAAACTTCAGAAAATTTCAAAAAATGTACAAAACTTTAAGCATAAGTTATATCAAAGTTGTTGTAAATGTACCTCCTAGAAAAATCTTAAAACTTTAATTCAAACTTACCGAGTTATCATATTTCATTTAAAAAGTAAACTATAAATATTAAATTATGCAAATATTGTAAAGAAAATTATAAAGTACTTCAATGGCATTCAAACAGCAGTCTTCAAAGAAGATTGATTTTGTTAAAATGAAATTTTACCAGACACACAAAATAGCATGTTTCATCAATGTTGGATATTTCTATTTATCTTATTTTTATTTTTAATATACCTCACTTTTAAATTTGTAACAATCCAAAAGTTGATGACATTATAGTTTAGGTTAAAATTTAAGGATTTCACAATAGAATATTTGCAGGAGAGGCATGAGGAAAGCCCAGAAAATAATAAATAAAAGAATAGATTATGGAATCCTATAATCCTGATATTTATAACATGAAACCCAATTTAGCCAGTGCACTTAAATAATGTACTTTATTGTTTCCTGATTCCACCAATGTTTTTCAAACTATCTCAAGTATTTCTTCGCTATTTCATACCATATCACTGTTTTGAACTTAAGAGACTGCAGAACCCATTTCATAGACTGCCTACTCTCTGGCAGGGAAACAAAACACTGTAAATGGAATCAGGAATTTTAAAATTGAAGACAACTTCCATAACTTTAAAGATGATTTTTTTATTTTATATTATATAAACAGTGTATTAAGGCAGAGACTTAACAACATGAAGCAAGGTGAACATAAAACAAGTAGCCACTAAAATGTTGCCATTTACCTTAAATAACATCATGCTAGTAATGTACCCAAGAATTTCCTGATAAAAATGCAATTTTACTGCCACTCCTTTGCTTTACATATCCTATTTGTGATTTTTTTTCAGAAAATATTTGTTCTTCCTGCAACTTTTTGCTATATACAATTTCACAAAGAATGGAATTCAAACACATGGTTTATTATTTTTATAATCAACATTTGACTTCTTCATATAAGAATTTGATCAAGGAAGGTACTTACATATTCATAGTATGTTTTAAGAATGAAATATACTTGGCATCTGTATTCTAACAGAAAGATGAAAGAATGGGGAGATCAAAGTCAATATTTGCTGGCCTGTAGAAGAAAAGGGATTGCTGCTGTTTATATAATAGCACTTTGATAATGTATGTGTTCAGAACTATACATTTTAGAAGTGCACTAAAACGAATGTGCATTATTGTCTATCCTTTTCTCTCCCCAAATGTCACATATTTTCCAAAGGATCACTCTTTAGCTGAACATACATATAAACTTGGACTATTTCACCTCTTATTGTTTTAAGGAGCTGCTGTCAATCAATGAGAATTGGCACTGGAGTTTAATGCAATCAGAGTTTCCATTTTTATTTTTCTTATCAAGAAGTTATAAATAGCTAGGAGTTGACTCTGCAATACTAGCATGAATGAGGGAGATTGCTAAAAACTTGATGTTTTCTTAAACTAAAGTAAATAACTTATTGAGGTCTAAAACCACCCAGTAGTCCAAAGAGCATGTAATACATAGATATGAAAACATTTTTTAGTTATCTTTGGCCTACTCAAAATCCATTGTGCATTGCATTTAGAAAATCCATGTCATTTATAGCCAACACAAATTAAATATTATCTAGATCTCCACCACTGAAAGTTTGTTTTTCTCAATGTGGGAGACATTGAACAACTCTTATACAAATAAATGAAATAACTCTAAAGAGGAAAAGTGGAAATCAATAAAATGTTCAAAGGAGGTTCAAGGAGTACACAGAACCATGGCAGTCTTTTAGAAAGCCTAATAGCTGAGAAAAAGGAAGAACTTAGGATAAACTAGTTACAATTGATGCCAAGGTTCTTGTCATGTAGCTGAGACCACTTGTTGCTATTATCAGGGAGTGAATTTTTTTTATTAAAGGAAGGAGAAGGGAGGGAAGTTAGTGAAATGGAAAACATATGTGGAGAAGTCATGGATCAGAAACGAACAGGGACAATTTTTAAATATTGATTATCGATAATTATCTGTAAACAAAAGTTTCAACCATCCTTACAATTTCTTTGAAGTGTTGGCTGAGAAAAAACTTCCTGGCCATAAAAACTGGAGTCTGATGTGCTGCTGTTTATTTTCTTCAGTTAACTCTGCTGTGTGGTTTTATGTCACCTAGACACAAGCCATAGTCACCTGGGAGGAGGGGACCTCAGTTAGGAAGATGCATCAGTAAGATCAGTCTTTCAGAAAAATCTGCAGGTTATTTTCTTAGTGATTGATTGGGGAGGGTTCAGGCCGTTGTGAATGGTGCCACCCTGGGCTAGTTGTTCTATAAGAAAGCAGAGTGACCAAGCCAGAGGAAACAATCCGGTTTGCAGCACCCCTCCATGACCTCTGCATCACCTCGTGCCTCGAGATTCCTCTCCTGTTTGAGTTCTTGTCCTGACTTGTTTTGATGATGAACTGTGATATGGAAGTATAATCTAAATAAACCCTTTTTCTCCCAAAGTTGCTTTGGACATGGGTTTTCACCACAGCAATGATAACTTAAACTAGAATATTAACTATCCAAATGGTTAGAAATTAGAGACAGTAACAAGAAATTAGATACAGTAACTATTCAAACTCATTTTTCTCCATCTGTAATGAAAAAATAAAATATCATTGTGTTAGTGGACATTAACTCAAATTGATTCAGAGTTATTAAATATCAAATAATTTTGTAATAATTTCATTGAATAGTTAAGAAAAAACAAAGATAAAATCACAAATGCCATCATTATGGTCTAAAGCATTAGCCAGCAAAATCCCAAGCACAGGCCAGCTTTGGACAGCTGCCTACTCTGATAGCTATAGTTGATTTGGAACACTGCCAACGTACTGTATTCCCATATTGGCTGGAATTACAATTGTGCCATAACAAAACTCACATATCCTGCAAGACAGTCTACTCTCTGGCACTTTAGAAAAGTAGCTCCCAAATACCTTATTCAAAGAATGTCAAGGAACATGAAGGACAATTAAAATGTCAGTGTGTTTCATCAGAGACTTCAGTAATCATGCTCACCCTTAATTTCATCTGCTATCATCCTTAAATTTCACTGGAGCTAATTAAATTAACCTGTTTAACAACCACACAAATGAGACTTTTAAGGTTTTTTTTCCTGTAAAATATTTCCTTCATTTCATTTCATATGCTAGTGTGCTACTGCCTTTTTTTTAATCAACATGATTTCTTGACGACTTTTGTGTTTTTATTATGTAGTGTATATGAATGATATTAATTTATAGGGTACAATTTGATGTATTACTATAGGTTTACTTGTAGTGAGTATATTATGTAATTAATGTATTTGCCATTTCATATGTTTGTTATTATTTCAGCAATAATAACTTTTGAAATCTACTGCTTTCAGAATTTTGAAACAGACCCTCTGTAATTATTAACCATGGTCACTGTCTTTTTTTATATGTCAAAACAATTATTCCACTCTGATATTTGCACTACTCTTTGAGGGATTATTTCTCTTTAACTATTCTCTGAAATGCTTTTTAAAAATGTTTTCTAACTGATACACTACTATGTTTCCAAAGGTAAATGTTTATGACTAACATAGGAGAAAAGCCTTGGCTAAGGGAAAAATGCAGTTTTTCCCCCTCAACCAAAAGGTAGTAAACGGGATCTATCCATGATCAGAAATCACGTTACAGTGATAGATTGGCAATTTGTAAATGACTTATTTCATCATGTAATTCCTGAAAAGAAAAACAAAAAACAAAGGTGTATCCTCTTCCTGTAGCGGTGAGAAGGATTCCACTTTGCTGAGACTGATGGTGGGAGGCAGTCTTCAGGACAGGGCTTCACTTGCCTACTTGTCACTGCACTTCAGTTCACTATTTAAAGATGTTTGAGCACTCTGGGCTAACATACTGACTCTTTTCTTTTCAACTCATTTACTTAAAAAACTGCTTCCACTAATACTTCTGTATTTATTGAAGCCACTTTGTTACTTTGTTGAAAACGCATGCAAAAATGAGGTGTTACAATATGCAAAATATGTCCTGCAACCAAGTAAATATCCCACAGATACATATGATTGTGTATCACTTAGCACTGTATCTGCGAAATGCATCATTAAGTAATCTTGTCATTGCCAGGACATGGTTGAGAGTCTCTCACACAATTCTCATGCATGATCTAATGCTGACCCAGGCTATGTCCTGTAATATGTTTCCGTTAATAAATCTATAAGGCATGTTTTTATTCTTAACAAATAAGTGTCCTAAAACTAAAAAAGGCACAGTCAAAACTTTTCTTGTATAAGACAAAAGTGAATTCTGTTGCTTATGTCGTATACTCTGACTCAGATATCTAGGTCAGTAGTTATGTTATACTGGGCAATGGCACTAGAAATTTAGGGTGAATTAAGTTTATTTTAAAGGATTTTTATTGCAAATTAACATTAGTCTAACATAGTCTATAGACTTTTATTGTACTGACTCATGTTCAGTTCTAACACATGGTATGATATGATCATTCAAAATCTTCATTTCCTTATGCCTTAACATTCTTTTAATTAAAAATAATTTGCTTTAATTTATTTTTGTGTACCTCAAGAGTCACCCTTGGGAACTCCAACATCCACAGAGTACTTAATATTGTCTTTTGACCCATAGACTTTTACCCAATTTCACCTTTGAAAAATCTTTTAAAATTACGAACAAACTTTTGTTGTTTCCTACCATGTGTGACACAAATATTCCTTGGTGATGTTACTCTAAGGCTAAGTCACATTCTTGATGTAAGAATGCTTTTGGAATTACAACATTCCCTTCCTGTATTGCAACACCAGCCTTTGCATAGATTCCTTTTGGAGGAGAGTTTGAAAGTTGTAACTTCTTGCCGGTGGCATTGGGGTTTGTCTCTGCTGCATGTACTGGATCTGGGGATCCTATTCTCTTTGGGTGTATACATTGCTCAGCCTTGATGTTGGAACTTTCTTGCCCTCTCTTAGGATTGGAGGGGGGTCGGGTAGGAGGGTGTGAGGAGGAAATGGGAGGAGGAAAAGGAGTGGGAATTTGGATTGCTTATTTATTTTTTTATCTAATGAAAAGGGAGAAAAAGAAAAGAAAGTTATAACTTCTTGAGCCACTGATTGAGACAAAAATATTTTGATGAAAAGAAGGCTTTAGGATAATGGTATTAATAATGTTTTTTTGTTTACTTAATGCACAAAAGCATTAGAAATACTTAAAACAAAAGGTATGCTATTATTCAAATGGCTTTTGTTAATTTCTGGTCCACAACAATATAGGTGGTGTCTTAGAAAAGGAGCTGTGTCATTCATAACCACCTACTGTAGTGGTTCTCAATCTTCCTAATGCTGAAACCTTTTCATACAGTTAGTTACTCAGGTTGTCCTGACCCCCAACCATAAAATTGTTTTGACTGATGTTTTGCTGATTCATGATTATAATTTTGTTGTGTTATAAATCATATGTAAATATATGTGCTTTCTGATGGTCTTAGGCGACCCCTGCATAAAGGTTGTTCAACTTCAAAAAGTGTTGCTACTCATGTGGAGATCCACTGACCAAGTGCTTCTGCAGTACAGGGACAGGATGGGGCTTCCATGCTTGAAAGTCCTCACACTCTGCTAAGTTAGTCTTTCAGTTTGTAGCTGCAACGCTTCCTTCAAGTAGGATTTTAAATCTTGTACTTGACATATTTATACTAGACTTTCATCAGGGCTCCTGATAGGTAACTGTTCTTTCAGGCACACACGCTATAAAATAGAGATGTCTCATGAATGCTGAAGATTTGATCTGGCAAGTATTTTCCTCCATAATCTGCTTGTTCAAAAAGTGAAAAAAAAATCTTCAGAAGTCTTCATAAAAGAATTTGCAGATTCACTACTTGTTTCTATACTCAAGAATGAACAAAAGTCTCAAATAATTTAAAACAATCAGACAGTAGCACATTTAACAGCATAATTGTGTTAAGTCCTTTTTTATCAATACTGGAAAACAGTGCTTTTTGCTTTGGCTGTAATGTATCTAGTACCTAAAAGGGATATATTTCTAAGTCTTAGTGATCAATTAAGATAATTAGAAAATGTTACATATCTAATATATATATATATATTTGTCAAGTATTTGTTATCATGACATTCAATAAAGCAGATTCATTAACAAAGTTCTTGTTCTTCAAAGCAAAATCTTTAGTGATATAGAACAAATCTGACTGGCGTGCTAAACCATCTGTGATATTCCACTGTCCTTGTGTGCTTAGAAACTTTATTCTTTTCCAAGGTCAGTCACTCAGTGTAATCATTCAGTGTATTCTTTATGGCCCTGTTTTGCCTTAGTCAGATATTAAAATGAGATAAAACATGGAAAAAGATAATTTAAAGGATATTCTATTTCAAATTTTGTTTTGGGGGTCAGTGCACATTTTTATGACTCTAGTTTTGAAAATCTTCCTCTTCTTCCAATCAGAACATAGCTTACTGTTCCTTTATTATATTTTTCTGCTTATAAAATATTTTCTCAATGCTAGAGAACACTGACAAAATACAAGCTTTTAAAATTAGTGAAAACTGTTTTGGAGAATAAATATTTTGTTCTGACGGTAATAGACTAATACTGGTGGGTATTACATGGTTACTGGCTTGGTTTTTCAGAAATATCTTCTGGCCATGAAAAGAAAGGTAATTTTAATTGCCTTGTGTGTTGTTGTTGTTTTTTTTATATACAGTTCCAAGGATAATTATATTAAGATATTTAACTTTGCTTAACTAATTTAAAAAATTTCTTTGCTTTTACCCTTCCAGCCATTTTCTTTATAAGTTAATAAAAAAATTATACATGAGAAAAGGAATAAGCAAGAAATACTCAGAAATATCCCAATGTACTTCAAAATATCGTAAATAAAATGAGTAATATAGTAACAATTGAGAATGATACTATGTGTAATAGTTTAGATGTTGTGTATTTAAGGAAGGTAGTGAGAATATAGCACTTAGCACTAAAACAATTAATGATTTATTAACTTGGCTGTAACAAAGAGGAAAAATATGTAGAAGGCACATTCTGAATAGACCATAATGGACTTGGATTGTTTTTCAAATAACAAGAAAATAAGCAAATACAAAAGAAAATTGTAGAAGTTGGAAAACAAAAGAAAGCTGCATCAGACGCTAGGAGAAATGTTGCCAAATTTGATGATACCAGCTCTTGCATGCCACCGCAGAAAAGTTGAATTGTATTTTTAATGGTTTAATAACCTACTAGAAAATTTCAAGTGTGGGACTGAAAATTGAGTTTCCAGTGCTGAAGAATTGTTCAAGTTACCTTTTATTGTGTTCTACAAAAGACAAACAACCCCTTTGTGAAAGCCTGTACTTGTCCTGTGAGGTAAGATGATTGCTTGTGTTAGAGGATTAAACATGACCATGAAGTATGGCTAAAGTATAGATGTAGAGTTAACAGGAACTGATTATGAAATGTGAAAAGGTGAAGAAAAATAGGAGAATTTGAAAGCTGAGTATTTTATTTGAGAAAAAAAAAGGATGCTAGTTCCAATTACTGAGAAGCAGGAGACTGAGGGGAGCAGGCATAAATGGGAACAGTTGCCCAAAGACACAATAGCATCAGGCAGTTTGCTTCACTTAACATCATAATGAGCCTGGATTGGTTTTCAAATAACCAAGAAATAAGCAAATACAATAGAAAATTTTGTGAGATGGACTTGATAATGCATGAACAAACACATTACACACACACAAACACATACGCATGGACACACAACACTAACCATCACCACCACAACAACCAGCAACAACAGCAAAATTAGCTAACTAACTAAATAAATGTTTGGTAAATGCTCTACAAACTGAAACATCTAATATTTTTATTCAAGTAGTTTTAATTTTTGAAGGGCTCCAAGCCCTCAGTGGCATGGATACATCTTTCTCATAGCAGGAATGTGTGAAACAACTCCTTCCCAAACATTTTCTGAAGGCCTTCACTTTACTCATGGTGACAGGATCCTCTTATCTTATATGAGATATTAGGTTTTAATCTGAATTTTCAAAGGATAAAACCATTGTCAATATAGCCATATATTCAGACCTAGAATTCACAGATGAGATTCAAATTGAAGATATGAATTTAAAAATCATAAATATAATGCTGAAGGCCATCTTGAGCTACATAAAGGTTCAATATTAAGAACATGAAAAGAGTAAAACAAGGAAAAAATTAAAATTTAAATAGCAGATGCAGTTCTGGAAAGATGACTTAGAGGTTAATAACACTGGTTTTTTTTCATAGGTTTCAGTTTAGTTCTTAGTACCCGCACTGGGTGGCTCCAGCTCCATAAAGACCAGACACCCTCTTCCAGGCTCCACAGGACTAGGAGCACATGCAAGGGATAAATTTACACATGTGCATGCTCAGCACAAACAGGTACATATATTTACACTATCATATAGATAAGTTTTTAAAAATAATAAGTAATTTTATGATCTTTATCATTATAGAATTTTTTCATTAAATTATATACAATATGCATACTTTAGAAGGCATAGCACAGACAATATTATTTATTAATATAAGATTATTAAATTATGGTAAGGAAGACTCATTAACATGAGAGGTACATGGAGAATACAAGTCACCTCATCTGTTTTCTGCTGACATATCCTTCTATTTGTCACCAAAAGACTTTATTTCCTCCAAGTTCATTTATTAAGGCACAGTTAAAGTAGATTGAATGTGATATATTAAGTTTGGGATTTAATTCCATGTTCACAAAATTTGGTTAAGTGTTTGAAATAGTTATACTGAGATATTGAATATTAAAATTTTCAAGATATTGTAATAACTATAATTACATAATAAACTTATAATATTGCCTAGATCACTTATTATACTAGAAGTAACTATGTCTTGTACTTGTACTACTATGAAATAAAAATTTATATAGACAAAAATTGCAAATGAAAATATGGTTTCAATTTTTTGTTATATAAGTGCACCTCAATGTTCACTGATAATTGCAACTTTGAACTATTAATCTGATCTTTATTGGTGTGATATCAATATCCAAAACTCAAAATTAAAGCATGGCATCTCATTCCATTAATTCATTTGGGTTAAGATGTTAAACAAATTTTTCTGAAAATAATTATCTCACAATTTGTCTACTGTAAAAAAGAACAAATGTTATACATTATTTTGTATTGCAAAGAACTAGATTTATTTGGTGAATACTGCTGTTTCAAAACAAGCATTGTTCATCAGTGTTTCTTGTAAAAAACACCTCTGATTCACCATTGATAGATTTTCTACAATTTCTACTTATAAGATAAATCATTGGAGTTTTGATAAATCATCCTCTGAAAATTAATTTGGAGCATTTGAGAAATGATAGCATAATGTTAATAATTCTTTGCTTCCTATTAATATTAAAAGCTATCTGACTCAATGTAATGATTATGAGATAATATCTCTATATTGCAACTTATAAATGGATATGGCATCATTGTGTGCTTCTTGTGTTACTGCAGTTTAGATATAAAAGCATGCCAATTGTCTGGTTTTATGTTTGAAATAGTCATGTGTCATGAAATTCTTTTAAGTACAAACTGAATAATTATACTTTATAATATGCAAAGAAAATGTCCTGAGAACATTTCATATCAGACTCAATAAAAACATGTGAAGACTATTTAAATACAAGGCAATGGTTTAAGTATGTCCCTTATCCCCAATTCCAAAAAATATATAGCAGTTATATGAACTGGAGTAAGAGAAAGAGAGCTTTATTGTACTCATAGCATAATCAGAAGCTCAAGCAACATCATTGCCTCCGCTCTCAAATCTGGAATTGAAGTATCATTGTAGACAAATAGAAAAAATAACCCAAATATATTATCTCATTTTATGATGATCTCTACTATCAGAGAGACAAATGATCATACAGAGAATTTCCTTGTAAGAAAAATACAATCTTGACATTGTACATAGCTTGGAATGTGACATTGGATTCCCCAAGAGGTATGGATAATTCCTGATGTTACTGCCATTAGCTTGAGTACTCTGTAGCTCATTTGTTTTCCATGCCCTGTAAAAGATAAAAAGTATCCAGGGAAACTGAAAGCAAGTTTACTTGATCAATGGTGTACTTACTTTCCCTCTTCCAAACTCCAAAACTTCTTTAAGACACTCATCAGAGAAAGGAAGAATCATCTTTTTAATATATAAGCTATGACAGTACACCTTATATTCCTTAAGATTTCCTTTTTAAATATTTAAATTACATGTCTGCATTTGCATGACTACAACTGTACTCTGTGAGTTCAGTGCTTGTGGAGGCACTGCATCAGAAGTAAGCATCAGATCCTCTGAATATAGAGCTACAATCAATAGTGACCAGTATGCTAGTAGTGGTACTGGGAGCCCAACTCCAGTTCTCTGCAAGAGAAGTGTTCTTAACCAGTAACCTATCACTCTATCATACATTAACACATAAATGCAAAAATTTTCCACAAATTCTTTATAGCCATCAATATTATGTATTTTTGTCTTATTATTTTTTGAAAGAAGGGCTTATGTGTCCCATAGAGTAGGTTTCACAGTTGCCAGAACCATGATTGGTTAGGTATAAAACTATTTCAAATATATAAGACATTAGCTTTTATATGTGACATAGAAATTTTGCTAGCGAAATCGTCAATTTTGAGATACATAGCTCAAAAATTTAGGAAGACAGCTTATACTGTGAAAAAGTTTATCAATACTAATTTGTACATCATCATTAAACTTTCAAAAGCTGAAGTTAAATAGAAGAATATTATACTTTTAACTGTATATTTGGCTTAGAAAGTTTAATTTGTTTGAATTTAGAGAATGGTCTTTGGACAGTCAAATTATTCTGTTTCTATATAGTCTTTTGAAGACTCTTCAAGAGTGAGTAAAGCCACAAAATGAGTAAAAAGAAAATGAGTAAAGAAAAGGGATGCTCTCTCACTTCCCCAGTACATCTGCCAATACCAATACCAGCTGTCAATACAAGACTATCTAGGGGTGGGACTCAATCCCACCTCCTTTTCACCTGCTGAGATTGTGTCCTACTTGAGTTTATTTAGACTTTATGCATGTTGTGACAGCTCCCATGATTCATTGCGTTCAGCAAACTCAGTTTCCTTACTACTGTCACACATTGACATTTGGCTCTTTTTCCTCTCTATTACACAAGGAACCTTCAATGTCAGTGAAAAAAACACACAACCAGGAGAATATGGGCAAAGTAAATTGTATTTGATTTCTTATTAAGGAAAAAGACAAAGTTGGGTAAGGGGAAGTGGGGTAGGTGGTGGTGGGTGAATATGGTAAAAAGACATTGTATGGAATTCTCAAAGAACTTATAAAAGTGAGAGAAAAGCTGGCCAGCAACGGACACTGATCCTGCAGCAGCACATCCATCGGAGGGGACAAAAGATCCCCAGCTCAGCCTGTTTGGATACTGGGATGGGGGTGAGTTCAAGGAGGCGGGAGTACCTTTGCTGGCAGCAAGGCAGACCCTTTGTCTGCGAGGTCCCCTAGACAGCAACGGGCACTGATCCTGCAGCAGAACATCCATCAGTGAGGTGAGTGCGTTCCTGACNACGCCACCCACAAACAGCAAAAAGCTGTGTTAAATTTTTTCTCTCTCCTTTTTATGTCCTTTCAGGTTTTTAAGTGGATTTAGTCTATCACGTTGGGCGCCATTCTGTAGTGAGGAGGGGAGCTGGGCTGGATGAAAAGCAGGGCCTTCTCCCTTTTCATTACGGCCCTGCTCCCCTTATCACTACACTTTCTCTTTAGAAAAAAAGAATGCTAAATAAGAGAAAAAACTGATGTTATAAGAAAGACAAAGCAAGACAAAATACACACACATACACACACAAAGAGACTCCATAAAACACAAAATTTAAAACTATAATATTTAAGTAAACACCAGTAATCTAATAAATGCCCAAACAAAGAAATATAAGGCAAAAAATCTACAAAAATACCATTGAGTTTATTTCATGTTAGCCATCTACTGATGGCATGGGCCTGCTCTTAAGTGTGCTTTGAAACCACAGTGAGTGTCCATTGAAGAAAATTAGTTCTTCTTTGTAAGATGTAGGTACTTGGCAATAGTTTCTTAGTTGTATGTGGAAACCCATGTGGATTTACATTTCTCACCACTGGGACTCCATTTAGCTAAGATCTGTGCTGGACCTGTGGATACTGCCAAAGTCTTTGTTAGTTCCTATGTTCATCAGAACTCTTGCATATGGAAGACAATGATTTCTTGATGTCATCCATCCCTCTAGCTCTCGCAATCTTCACCCCTCTTATTCCACAGAGATCCCTGAGCTGCAGGGAGGAGTTTAATGAAAACATTTTGTTTAATGATGAAAATTCTAAGGTCTTTCATTCTCTGCATCTTGTCTATAAGTGAGTCTCTGTATTAGTTCCTATCCACTTCAGGAAGAAGCTTATATGTTGATATGCAAAGAGAATATGATGAAGGCCTCTGGGTATAACAGAATGTCATTAGGAGTCATTTCATTGCTGTGTTCCTTTAGCACAAAAACAGTATATGAGCTTCCCCTAGGAGCATGACTTATCTAGTCTTATATTCTTGACCACAAGAGCAGTGTCAGGCATGGGTTACATTATATGGTGTGGGCATTAAACCCAATTAGATTGAAGTTGGTTACTCCCATAGCCTTTCTAGGTCACGGAATTTATAGCTGGATTAGTGGTCACCTTTCTCCTCTGGAAGAATGTTGAGTATGCTTCAGTACCATTAACACTAATCAATAGAGGTGAAGTCTCTAGTTAGGCACCAGCACAATTTTTCCATGTTAAATGAGATATGTAAGGGATGAAAGGGAGCAGTAAGGAAGGGAATACAGGAAGGAACAGCTAACACTAAGAGCCATTTGTAGAATCATATAAAAACCTACTTTAGTGGATGCTTACACACAAAAAAAAAGAAAGAAAGAAATCTAGATTGAATCAACAAAAAACAAAGGAGACAAAACCTCAACTAGACATCTTTTACCATCAAGTGGAACCTACAGTGTCAGGAATGGATTAAATCTAAATGTTGGCCAGAAGGTTCCCACAAAAACCCCAAACAACTTTGGCTATAGGTTGCTCTCCACAAACTGATAGTAAAGACCTATTGCTGAACAGACTTGCTTCTTATTACAGACTGAGGGATAGCTAATCAGAGTAACTTTTGCAAAGTGCACTAACACTCAAACACATACACACACACACACACACACACACACACACACACACCTGGAAAATTTGGATTCTGGTGGTGACAATAGGTGCCTCTTATGTATATTGTTTTCCCCACAGATTTCAGATATTCACCATGGGATTTTGTAGGCTGCTTCAGGAAACATGATTGTTATGTCTACTAGGTTTCCTTCAAATATAAAATTTTATATCACGACTGAGGCTACCCACCCAGAGGGGGAAGTGTACACCCGCCCAGCCGGAGGGGAGTGCATGGCACCTCCAGCTCCTGCAGCAGGGGCATCTTGGCTTCTCACAACCCTCCTGTCCCCCTCAAAGTTCGCCCTTTTGTCTGCTGGATCTTCGAACTCCAGGAGTCCTGACCCTGAACTGAGGACAACCTTTCAGAACGGTGAGGGGGTGCCATCCCGGGGTGGGGCTGAACATCCAGGGAAGAAGCACTGGGCCTCTTTAGCTCCTGCTGCAGGGGCTTCTTTGTTCCAGTCATCCCTGCCCCCAACCACCAAGACTGCCCTATTGTCTGCAAGGTCCTTGGCCCAGAAACAGTTCCTGCTCCTGCACTGAGGCTACCCGCTCAGAGGGGTTAGTGTGCACCCACCTAGCCAGAGGGGAGTGCACAGCACCTCCAGTTCCTGTTGCAGGTGGTTCTTGGCTCCACACGACCCTCTCCCCCCC